>SKCR01000522.1:0-51479 GCA_019454045.1 Zanthoxylum bungeanum | reverse complement strand
TTGTCTCAGTTGAAAATGCCCAACAAATTCTACATCTCAGGCAAAAGTACCAAATGGCTTTAAATGATAAGGGGCCTAAACACAAGCATTAGGGAGGCTCCTATAAGATAGAAACTATGGACTTGTTATATGGGCTTACAAGGGTATGGCTTAGCCTCTTATCAGCGAAGGGTTGCCCAAACTAGGTCTCCCTTCTCAAGGATTCAATCGACCAAGTGATTGCATCTTTTTATACCTAAGGATATAAATGATTGTCCACAACTAGGTCTCATCACCCAAGCGTTTAATCGACCAAGTGAACGTACCTTAATACCGAAGTGTACATGCTAATAAATGAAGATTATCATCACATGCCAATCCACCGCTTTGAGTGAAAGTGATTTCTCAATATGCAATGCCATTGAGGTCAAAAATGGTATGCAAAAGATGAAGACATTGTTCTTCTCAATCTTACCATAAATACCACAAGGTATTTTTTCAGGGCCAATTCTCTATCCACAGTAGAGTTGCCACATGTAGGAACGAAGCGGGGTTTATTGCTATGCCTTTGACGTCGGCGACCACTACACTATTAGTCTCGTTGTTGGACATATACCATAGAGCCAATCTTGTCATAATGATTCAAATATATCATTCTTATGTAAAAAAAAAATTTGATTACCGATTGTAAAAATATTTATAATTAATAATATGGCATTTTTATCTTTTATATTTGTTCAGTTTCAATTTTAATTATAATTATTCTAAGCAAAAGACATAAACATGTGATGTATTATGTGTTGAGACTCTATCTGCAAATAGTTATAGATGTGAGTACATAATTTCTGATTTAAATACATCTGAATTAGTTCCCAATTGAGGTTCTATCATAAGAGATGATCACATCCTATGACTGGCACGTTTTGATTCTGCCATTGATTAGTATATGATACTTATATTTAGGTGATGAGTCTCTCATCACAAGAGCATGAACATGGGTGATACATTGAAGAACGTATTATTGAATGTGACCAAATGCGACAAATCACATGAGCGATTATCCAAAGTCAATGATTCATCGCACAGCCGTACTAGTGTACCACTAGTCATTTGACTTGAGATTTCACGAATGTATTCTGCATTAAGACGCATCGTTCGCTCATGCATATATCACCAGGCTAACAAATGATGATCAAGATGGAATTTTCTAGTTTAGATAATTGAGCTTGAGTTCGTAGGTAGGATTATCACATACGGGTATTGAATCTTTGGCCAAAGTGCATGATATGTGCATGAAAATATACTTGAACATCGCTAATTCAGCTTGATTATCACATATTTGATCTTAATTATAGTTTATTTTATGTTTATTATTATGAAGTAACATGAAGATTGGAGCAATTGTACTTGTTTTGGGACCTTACGGACGCATCAAAAGTATGCAGGAATAGATTAAATGAAGAAAATACGAATCCAGAAAACTCAACTTGCGTCACGACACCCACCTTCTGGCATCGCGACACCATTCCAGCATTGCCTCCATACTGAAATCCAGTAAGTTAGGTGCCGCGACGCCACTTGCCAGCGCCGCGGCGCCCCGGAAGACCCCAAAAACTTAATTTAGGCGTGTTTGATGTGCATAAGGACTCTGAGACTTCCCTATATAAACCCAAGCTCGTCCAAACCCTAAAAAGAGGAGATAAACATAGAGAAAACACACAACAAAGAGTTGAAGTCACATATTTGAGAGAGAAGAACAGGAAGCTTCATGTTAGACATGATGTTTCTCCGATCTATCAAGGATATGTCTCTCTTCTATATGGAGACCTAATCTCCTAGGCAAAGCTAATGATGAACTCTTGTAATTAAGTTCTTTTATTCATATTTATTATTCCTGAATACTCTTCAACGTTTAATATAATTGTTGATTTATTATTCTTTATTACTTTATGATTATGAATCCATAGATTATGTTTTACCAATTTACATATAGGAATAGTCATGCTTTTTGTATGTGTGATTGGGAAACCCAGTTTTGACTGGTTATGTTGTTTTATGAGTTGATATTCTACTGCAGTCTTGACTGTGGGTATATTGTCGACGTTAGATAGGTCAAAACGATAGCATAATGTGTTATTAACATAGAGAAAATAATGCATTGATTACTTAGAATTTAATATGTTTTGAATTGAATATCTTCCGATTGTTGGTTTGGGATGTGAAACCTTCAATTGAGTAATAAAATGAATCAACTACTAAATATACCAATTTGATACAAGAGGGATTCTCGACGCTTTGCTGCTTTTCTCTACTGATAACTCTTAAGTAATTCTCATAGTTTTATTTCACATTACCAATAAAACTCTTTTCTTTAATCAAGTTATTACTAACGTTTCCATTAAGTGAATTAGTTCCTTGTAACCGTATCTTTGAGGAATCGACACCCTAACTATACGGTGATAACTGTAAGTACTTTTTAGGCGTAATCAAATTTCAGCACTGTTGCCGGGGAGACGGTTTACGATCAACTGGATCAGGTTTGCTTGGTCAACAAAGCGATAACTTCGTTCCATCTTTATTTCTTTTTATTTATTATTATTATTATTATTTTCTATTTCATTTATTTTATTTCAGTTTTATTTTTAGTTTAAGTTTTGATTTTTAGTTTAATCTTCTATTTTTGTTTTTCGTTTTATTTGTGTTTGAGTGCATGCCTAGATTTAGGGATCGATTTGGTAGATTTTATAAGATTAAAGAGGAAGATTCTGATTCAAAAACTCTATTTGAGAACCTTTTTGCCACACCATCTACATCTAGCATACACAACATGAGTGAGTACGAGAGACCACCCATCAGGACTCTTGAGGAGTACCTCCATCCCACTCGCACAACTACACCATCATGCATAATGTTTTCCTCTAATGTACCACATATATGTTAAGGATATGCCCTATACCCAACTTGTGGATGGGCTATATGTACATGTATTTGTAATATTTTCATTAATTAATAAAATGGAAAACTTTATTATACGTGTCTTACATAACTTATATGAATCATCAAACACTGTAATAAATCCCTTGGAGTAATAAGATGATGGCTTCCATTCCTTATGAGAATCATTACTCTTAAACGTTCCTAGTCATAGTTTTGTGAATAATCTGGGCGTTCATAAAATGAAGAGACTAGCATGATGATATGATCCGCCCTTAAGTGGGGTAGCCTATCTCATAGGCTACTAGCGCAGATCCGTCCGCTTGGTGTTTCACATGGATGCATGAGTTGCTCGTTTCCATCGAACTGACAGTCGAAAGTTTTCACATGGAGTGTTTATCCCATGTGTCTGTGAGAACTTTCATGTATCGATTGTATGACTAGTCCTTAGACTTGAGGTCTTTACAAGCTTATGTGTGGATCAAATAACTTTGACATTCTCATTCCCCGGTTCAAAAGATCCAGTCATAAGGGTATGACTCGGTCATTTTTTGAAACACATGAAGTTTGTAAAGATACAACAGAGAATCACCACTCTCTCAGATAATATTTTCTTATAAAAGTAGTATTCTAGTTTGCGGGTTGATATGTGTGATCAGTGCTTGAGACTGTGGCCGCAGCGGAAGAATCATGTGAGATTCTTGGGTTAGCATGGTTAATGACACTATCAACATCATACCTTTGACTATATGGGTAGACACTTTCCATACCCTAGGTCAAACGATGGGGATACAGTGAGGCGAGGAACCGTATCATATGTATATCGCATACAGAATGGGTATATATCTTACCTTCTCATTTAGGGGCCTCGGCATGTTGCTAGATGTCAACCTTGGTCATTGAAATCAAACGACCATCTGATCGGAGGATAATTTTTGTTCGATTAAATTATCACGATTCATTTCATGTCCAACTTGAGGGGAACCCAAAAGGTCACACACAACAAAGTCGAAATCAATGGTTAACAGTGCACAGTACAAATTTAACAGCATATATGATTGCTATAGGAATTATTCATAAATGGTTCAGTGTGTTTAATTATTGAACATATCATTTATGAGGTTCCATAGTGGCTTAGGGATTGTTGAATAACGATAGGGGCACTTTGGGAATTAGAATAAAAAAAATGTGAATAGCAACGTGAATAGTACTATGAATAGTAATGTGAATAGTAACTTGAATAGTAATTTTTTTTATTTGTTATTTGTTTTGAATTCCAATTCGGCCCAAACTCTTATTAGGGTTTTATAATCTCATTAAACCACTAAATTAATATCCAATGGCTAAGATTAAATTAGTTTTTATCCCACATCGGATTCTTAATTAATTTTGTTGTCTTTGGAGCACCTATATAAATGCACCAAATCTTTCATATCTTGGGTTTATATAAGTGAGCAACTCTAAAGTTTAAGAGTAAGCCACTGATTTTGAGGATCTTTAAGTCTAATTGACTAGAGGAACCTTGAGTTAAAAGTTTTGATTTTTAGTTTAATCTTCTATTTTTGTTTTCCGTTTTATTTGTGTTTGAGTGCATGCCTAGATTTAGAGATCGATTTGGTAGATTTTCTAAGATTAAAGAGGAAGATTCTGATTCAAAAAATCTATTTGAGAACCTTTTAGCCACACAATCTACATCTAGCATACACAACATGAGTGAGTACGAGAGACCACCCATCAGGACTCTTGAGGAGTACCTCCATCCCACTCGCATAATTACACCATCATGCATAATATTTTCCTCTAATGTACCACATATATGTTAGGGATATGCCCTATACCCAACTTGTGGATGGGCTATATGTACATGTATTTGTAATATTTTCATTAATTAATAAAATGACAATCTTTATTATACGTGTCTTACATAACTTATTTGAATCATCAAACACTGTAATAAAGCCCTTGGAGTAATAAGATGATGGCTTCCATGCCTTATTAGAATCACTACTCTTAAACGTTCCTAGTCATAGTTTTGTGAATAATCTGGGCGTTCACAAAACGGAGAGACTAGCATGATGATATGATCCGCCCTTAAGTGGGGTAGCCTATCTCATAGGCTACTAGCGCAGATCCGTCCGCTTGGTGTATCACATGGATGCATGAGTTGCTGGTTTCCATCGAACTGACCGTTGAAAGTTTTCACATGGAGTGTTTATCCCATGTGTCTGTGAGAACTTTCATGTATCGATTGTATGACTAGTCCTTAGACTTGAGGTCTTTACAAGCTTATGTGTCGATCAAATAACTTTGTCATTCTCCTTCCCCGGTTCAAAAGATCCAGTCATAAGGGTATGACTGGGTCATTTGTTGAAACACATGAAGTTTGTAAAGATACAACAGAGAATCGCCACTCTCTCAGATAATATTTTCTTATAAGAGTACTATTCTAGTTTGCGGGTTGATATGTGTGATCAGTGTTTGAGACTGTGGCCGCAGCGGAAGAATCATGTGAGATTCTTGGGTTAGCACGGTTCATGACACTATCAACATCATACCTTTGACTATATGGGTAGACACTTTCCATACCCTAGGTCAAACGGTGGGGATACAGTGAGGCGAGGGACCGTATCATATGTATATCGCATACAGAATGGGTATATATCTTACCTTCTCATTTGGGGGCCTTGGCATTTTGCTAGATGTCAACCTTGGTCATTGAAATCAAACGACCATCTGATCGGAGGATAATTATGTTCGATTAATTATCACGATTCATTTCATGTCCAACTTGAGGGGAACCCAAAAGGTCACAAACAACAAAGTCGAAATCAATGGTTAACAGTGCACAGTACAAATTTAACAGCATATATGATTGCTGTAGGAATTGTTCATAAATGGTTCAATGTGTTTAATTATTGAACATATCATTTATGAGGTTCCATAGTGGCTTAGGGATTGTTGAATAACGATAGGGGCACTTTGGGAATTGGAATAAAAAAAAGTGAAATAGTAACGTGAATAGTAATATGAATAGTAATGTGAATAGTAACTTGAATAGTAAATTTTTTTTATTGTATTGTTTTGAATTCCAATTCGGCCCAAACTCTTATAGGGTTTTATAATCTCCTTAAACCACTAAATTAATATCCAATGGCTAAGATTAAATTAGTTTTTATCCCACATCGGATTCTTAATTATTTTGTTGTCTTTGGAGCACCTATGTAAATGCCACCAAACCTTTCATATCTTGGGTTTATATAAGTGAGTAACTCTAAAGTTTAAGAGTAAGCCACTGATTTTGAGGATCTTTAAGTCTAATTGACTAGAGGAACCTCGAGTTAAAAGTTTGAAGGTATTTGTCTAGGCTAGCACCAAGGGCAAAATACCAATGCACTCAAGGAGTAGTCTTGCCGTTGAGTTTTGGCTTTGTTGTGTGCACCTTTGGAGGCCACACAATTGGGTGGCTCTTTGGAACATGGAAGAGCTTGCTGAGTTTGAGAAAAGCTTGTAGATTAGAGGGAGGACTGGAGTAGTCTTCGGTTCAAGTAAGTCTTTTTTCTTTCTTTATTTTAATTAGAGTTGTTATGATAGTTAGCATGTTTAGGTTTATGTTCTTTGCATGTTTTATGAGTTTTTATGCTTAGAATATATAGTAACATGCCTAGGCTTGTAGAATAATCAAAACAAATGGGTCTTGGGCAAAGGGATAACGGCATCATAATTTCTTCTTGATTTTCCGATGCGCACTAGCGGCCGCTTCCCAACAGTGGTATCAGCGCGCCGTTTTCGTTTTGATTAGTTATCTCTCATTTGAACTCGAAATTGGGTGTGTAAAAGCTCATTGGAAAGATAACACCCTGAACTTAATTTTAGGCATAAGTTTTGCATGATTTGGTTAAGATTGTAATTATTGAAATTGCATTTAAAGTTAACACATCTGATAAAAAAATGTGAATAGTAAATTTATTTGATTAAAATAAAATGAAATATCATAATTAAATATTATCAAAGTTATTTAATGCCTAAATAATTCCAACATATTAAAACTCATATGCTTGATGATTCTATGTATGATTAGAATTGGCATGATTATTTTAGGGTGCAAGCATCTATAGACTTTCTAAGGAAATAGAGAGTGTATTGCTTATCCCTTAGCTAAGTAATTATTATGTGATGAACTTAGAGATTTATTACCTTTAAGGCTAATAGAATAAAATCTTTTGTTTATAATAAAAGACATTATAAAAGATACAGTGGGGTGGGACCAAGGCGTTAATAAAACTTTCCAACTAAGTTAATTTAACCAAGATATTACTAGAGTTAAATAATGATTTGGTGTCTTCCTTCACTCACTACCTTTTTATAGCCAAAAGGAAAAGTTGTGAAGACATCTAGATAATCATTTACTCAAAGCTTACCTTAAAGCATATTTAAAGTGTTGGACTAATTTGGAGGATCTATTGTTTATTCCTGTCACCAAGGCAATAAGAGCCTAAGAGGTAAGGGTATTTAAGAGATTTCGCTTCACCCCCCTCCCTGAGGAATTTTCAATAGAGGAATCCATTTGACATTATTCACTTCAACTTGCTAAAATCCTCAATAATAATTTAAGTCTAAAATTTGCCTCCCATTGTAAAGTATAGACCCAAAAGGCTTAACCGTATTGGCAGGACTAGGCTTTACCAGAATGACCAATACCAATTTGTCCCTAAATCGTACTATTGACAATGGTTTGACTTTTCTGAGTCATAAGACGCATCGACCTTTAGGTGTGGTCTTATATCTTAGTGGCAAAGATTAGGTGTCCACAAGGACTAGCATAAGCTATGGCATGTTTGATTGCCCAACCCAATGATCAAGGAATTGTGATATATATCATAAATTGGTTGGGAACCTACCTAATTATAATATTTTATAACTACCGGCCCTAGTCGGAGTTATGAAATGATGATAATGGGATCCTTGCCCACAAGAAATCTATCATATTGGGGTTGATGCGATTTGCTTAAAATTTTAAAATAATTGAGTGGGAGCAACTTCATAATATTTCATTAATGTTATTATGAAACATTAATGAAAACATATTCCTAATTTTAACATCATCTCTTAACAGATGGGTTAAAATATTTACAAACATTCAAATGGAAAACAGAGTATCACTTTGTTCCATCCTTGATGAGCATAAGCTCAAAGGGGACAACTACAATGACTGGTTTAGAAATCTTAAAATTTTCTTACAATAAGAAAAGATTTTCTATGTTCTTGAAAGACCATTTCCCCCTGAACCCGCAGAAGATGCTGACCAAAATACATTTGATGCTTGGAAGAAACACGTCGATGATAATGAGCAAGCAGTTTGCATAATGATTGGCTCTATGTCGGATGAACTTCATAAAGCTCACGAAGATATGGATGCTCAAACCATCATCTTTCACTTGAAGGAGTTGTATGCAACTTCCGTTCATACCGTGAGATTCCAAGTGTCATGTGCTTATTCCAAACAAGGTATAAGGAAGGATCTGTTAGTGGACATGTGCTTAAGATGATTGGCCACATTGAAAAATTGCCCAACCTTCTGGTTCATCATGGATCATGAGATAGGTCACGATCTAATTCTTCAGTCCTTACCAAAAGACTTCTCTAACTTTATTATGCAATTTCATCTGTCTGATAAAGAAGCTACTTTAGCAGAATTGCACAATCTGATAAAGCAAGCAGAGAAGGACTTGAAACCGGAGCTTAAAATCTCAGTCATGCTTATGGGTACGAACCTGAAGCCACGAGGCCCAAAGAAAAATAAGGGCAAGGCCAAGGCTCGAGATCACCTAAAGCCCAATGGTAAAGTGGAGAAGAAAAAAGGAAAGGGGACATGTTTCTTTTGTGGAAAGAATGGTCATTGGAAGAAAGACTGTAGATCCTTGAAAGCTAAGGAAGCTAGGGAAACCCAAGAGGCCAAGAAGCCCAATGCTTCAGGTATGTTGTATATGATTGAACTATATTCTCAAAAGTCTGAACCTTCTACTTGGGTGCTTGACACCGGTTGTGGGACTCACTTGTGTAACAATGTGCATGGCCTGAGAAACAGTAGGAGACTCCATCATAGGAAGGTTGACTTACGCATGGGTAATGGAGCAAAACTGGCTGCATTGTGCGTGGGGACTTATCATTAGTTTTGCCGAATGGTTTAGTTTTAGACTAAGAATATTGTGTTTATGTACCTTCTCTAGTAAAGAACATTATTTCAATTTCTTCTTTATGTAATAAGGCTTTTCATGCCTAATAAGTTGTAATGAATGTTCTATTTATTTCAATGAAATAAAATATGGAGATGATATTTGAATAATGGTATCTATGTCTTACAAACTAACAAAGAATGTTCAACCTCTAATATATACAACGTTAACTCGAATAATCTCAATGAATCACTTCTATGGCTATTGGCTTAGGTCATATCAATGAAACAAGATTAACTAAGCTACATAAGGATGGGTATTTCAGACCCTTCAATACGAACCTTATGGAACTTGTGAGTCTTGTTTACTTCGTAAAATGACCAAATTACCCTTCAAAGGTAATGACAACGTGCAGCGAAGACATTAGAACTCATACACTCTGATATATGCGGACCAATGTCAGTCACCACTAGAGGTGGATTCTCATACTTCATTACCTTTATCGATGATCACTCATGATATGGGTATCTGTACCTTATGCGGTACAAATCTGAACCTTTTGAGAAATTCAAAGTCTTCAAAGCTAAAGTAGAAAACCAGCTTAATAAAAGTATTAAGTCACTAAGGTCTGACCGAGGTGGTCAATACTTAAGCGATGAATTTCAAGAATACTTGCGAGAAAATGGCATTATTTCCCAATGGACTACTCCGGGAACTCCACAGCATAATGGGGTCTCCGAAAGGAGAAATCAAACAATATTAGATATGGTCGATCAATGATGCCAGACACGAATCTACCTCTTTCATTTTGGGGTCTTGCTTTAGAAACTGCAACACTACAACTAAACCAAGTTCCTTCCAAGATTGTTAGTCAAACACCATATGAGTTATGGTCTGGGAAACGTCATAGTCTTAGTTATCTAAGAGTTTGGGGATGTGACGCATATGTTAAGCTCACACAAACTAACAATTGGATGATAGGGCAATTAAATGTAAGTTTGTAGGATATGCCTTGAACTCAAGAGCATACGTGTTCTACGTCCCAAATGAACAAATAACATTTGTCTCACGAAATGCTAAATTTCTAGAGAATGAATTCCTTCTCAAGAAATAAAGTGGGAGTAGACTTGACCTCGATGAGGTACGAGAAGAACAAAATAACATAGAACTAAACCCCAGGCCCCTCAAAAGGACAGCGACGGAACAACCATAAGTTATGAACTTAAAGGTCTGGTAGGGAAAGACATGAGCTTGAAAGATATGGTTTCCATATTGATGAGGAACATGATCAGGTCATTGATAATGACGATCCCACCAGTTATGACGAAGTAATGCGTGAAATTGATTCAGTCAAGTGGCTTGAGGCCATGAAATCCGAAATAGACTCTATGTATCAGAATCAAGTTTGGGACTTGGTGGATGCACCTGAAGGGTTAAAACCCATAGGCTGCAAGTGGATTTACAAGCGTAAAACTGATGCAGAAGGCAACGTCAAAACCTATAAGGCTAGGTTGGTAGCGAAAGGTTATAGACAAATCCAAGGAATTGACTATGATGAAACCTTCTCGCCTGTTGCAATGATAAAGTCCATTCGAATTTTACTGGCACTAGCTACACACTTTGATTATGAGATTTGGCAGATGGATGTCAAAACAACAGCCTTCCTTAATGGAACCTCGTAGAGGAAGTCTATATGACACAACCTAGGGGGTTTGCATCTAAGATGATCAAAATAAAGTATGCAAGCTTAAGCGATCCATTTATGGACTCAAGCAAGCCTCCAGAAATGGGAATATACGATTTGATGAGACAATCAAAGAATTTTACTTCATCAAAAATGTAGATGAGCCTTGTGTTTACAGGAAAAGTAGTGGGAGTACTGTTGTATTTCTTGTATTATATGTCGATGACATATTAATCATCGGGAATGATATTCCCATGATGCAAGCCACCAAGCAATGGTTATCTTAGAATTTCTCCATGAAAGATTTGGGAGAAGCAACCTACATCCTCGGCATTAAGATCTACCGTAATAGATCTAAGAGGTTGTTAGGACTTTCTCAATCTACATACATAGATAAAGTTTTGAAAAGATTCAAAATGGAAGATTCCAAAAGAAGTAATTTACCTACTTGTCATGGAATCAAATTATCTAAGGAGCAATGTCCTCATACTCCTTCAGATAGAGAGCGTATGAGTAGGATCCCTTATGCTCCAGCAATAGGATTGATCATGTACGCCATGCTATGTACAAGACCTGATGTCTCTTATGCTCTTAGCATAACGAGTAGGTATCAGGCAAATCCTGGTGAGCAACACTGGGCAGCTGTCAAAACAATCCTCAAGTATCTAAGAAGAACTAAGGATGTGTTCTTGACATACGAAGATTTTTCTGAGATGAAAGTCATTGGTTACTGTGATGCGAGCTTTCAGACTGATAGGGATGACAGCAGATCACAAACATGATATCTGTTTACTTTGAATGGCGGTGCTGTCAGTTGGAAAAGCTCAAAGCAGTCAACTACAGCGGACTCCACCACTGAAGCCGAGTATATTACAGCATCTGAGGTAGCTAAAGAAGCAATCTGGATAAAGAAGTTCATCACGGAGCTGAGAGTGCTTCCCGCGATAAAGAATGGCGTCACGATGTACTATGACAACATGGGCGCCATTGCTCAATCAAATGAACCAAGGTCCCATCAGAAATCCCAGCATGTACTCAGGTAATTTCATCTCATCAAGGAGATTGTTGAGAGAAAAGAAGTTAGTATAGAGAAAATACCCACAGAAGATAATCTTGCAGATTCTCTGACTAAAGGGCTGACTCAACAAAAGCATGATAGGCACACCTGAGAGTATGGTGTCCAGATTCATACTAGATGGTTATAGTGCAAGTGGGAGATTGTTAGAGATATACTATATACCCAACTTGTGGATGGGCTATATGTACATGTATTTGTAATATTTTCATTAATTAATAAAATGGCAATCTTTATTATACGTGTCTTACATAACTTATATGAATCATCAAACACTGTAATAAAGCCCTTGGAGTAATAAGATGATGGCTTCCACGCCTTATGAGAATCATTACTTTTAAACATTCCTAGTCATAGTTTTGTGAATAATATGGGCTTTCAAAAGCGGAGAGACTAGCATGATGATATGATATGCCCTTAAGTGGGGTAGCCGATCTCATAGGCTACTAGCAGAGATCCGTCCGCTTGGTGTATCACATGGATGCATGAGTTGCTCGTTTCCATCGAACTGACAGCCGAAAGTTTTCACATGGAGTGTTTATTCCATGTGTCTGTGAAAACTTTCATGTATCGATTGTATGACTAGTCCTTAGACTTGAGGTCTTTACAAGCTTATGTGTGGATCAAATAACTTTGACATTCTCCTTCCCCGGTACAAAAGATCCAGTCATTATGGTATGATTGGGTCATTTTTTGAAACACATGAAGTTTGTAAAGATACAACAGAGAATCGCCACTCTCTCAGATAATATTTTCTTATAAGAGTAATATTATAGTTCGCGGGTTGATATGTGTGATCAATGCTTGAGACTATGGCCGCAGCGGAAGAATCATGTGAGATTCTTGGGTTAACACGATTCATGACACTATCAACATCATAACTTTGACTATATGGGTAGACACTTTCCATACCCTAGGTCAAATGGTGGGGATACAGTGAGGCGATGGACCGTATCATATGTAAATAACATACATAATGGGTATATATGTGTCCTTCTCATTTGGGGGAATTGGCATGTTGCTAGATGTCAATCTTGGTCATTGAAATCGAATGACCATCTGATCGGAGGATAATTTATGTTCGATTAAATTATCACGATTCATTTCATGTCCTTCTTGAGGGTAACCCAAAATGTCACACACAATGAAGTCGAAATCAATGGTTAACAGTGCACAGTACAAATTTAACAGCATATATGATTATTGTAGGAATTATTCATAAATGGTTCAATGTGTTTAATTATTAAACAGATCATTTATGAGGTTCCATAATGGCTTAGGGATTGGTGAATGACGATAGTGGCGCTTTGGGAATTGGGATAAATAAATAAATAAATAAATAAAATGTGAATAGTATCGTGAATAGTAACATGAATAGTAATATGAATAATTAATTTTTTTAATTTGTTATTTGTTCTGAATTCCAATTCGGCCCAAATTCTTATTAGGGTTTTATAATCTCATTAAACCACTAAATTAAGATCCAATGGTTAAGATTAAATTAGCTTTTATCCCATATCAGATTCATAATTACTTTTGTTGTCTTTGGAGCACCTATATAAACCTAAATAATTCTTTACAAATTTTTGCACCAAACCTTTCATATCTTGGGTTTATATAAGTGAGCAACTCTAAAGTTTAAGAGTAAGCCACATATTTTGAGGATCCTTAAGTCTAATTGACTAGAGGAACCTCGAGTTAAAAGTTTTGAGGTATTTTCCTAGGCTAGCACCAAGGGCAAAATACCTGTGCACTCAAGGCATAGTCTTACCGTTGAGTTTTGGCTTTGGTGTGTGCACCTTTGGAGGCCACACACTTGGGTGGCTCTTTGGAACGTGGAAGAGCTTGCTGAGTTTGAGAAAAACTTGTCGATTGGAGGGAGGACTGAAGGAGTCTTCGGTTCAAGTAAGTCTTTTTTCTTTCTTTATTTTAATTAGAGTTCTTATGATAGTTAGCATGTTTAGGTTTATGTTCTTTGCATGTTTTATGAGTTTTTATGTTTAGAATATATAGTCACATGCCTAGGCTTGTAGAATAATCAAAACAAATTGGTCTTGGGCAAAGGGATAAAGACATCATAATTTCTTCTTGATTTTCCGCTGCGCACTCGTGACCACTTCCCAACAATATAGACTTTAAACCCGGAATGTTATAGTATCTCCCAACCTTTCATGCTTTGGTGAATGATAACCCTTATGTGCATATTAAGGAGTTTGAAGAGGTTGTAGCAACCTTCCATGACCGATTTGGAACTATAGACATAATTAGACTTAAGTTCTTCCCTTTTTCCCTTAAGGATAGAGCCAAAAGCTGGTTGTACTCTTTGAGACCTCGTTCGATAGGATCATATGGTGAAATGACACAGGCATTCTTTAATAAATACTTCCCACACCATAAGACTAATGCCCTGAAAAGACAGATCTCTACCTTCTCCCAGAAAGACAGTGAAACCCTTTATCAAACTTGGGAGATGTTTAAGGAGATGTTAGCTAGTTGTCATCATCATGAGTATGAGAGTTGGCGCTTAGTGAGTTACTTTTATGACGGTCTACCCCCTAGAGAGCGCCAACTCGTTGAGACGATGTGTAATGGGGAATTTATCCGAAATGACCCTGATGAGGCATTAGAGTACTTAAATGACCTAGCCGAAAAATCTCACACTTGGACTGGACCTAATGCCTTGAATAACACTACTCCTTCTAGCGGAGGCATACACCACTTTAGGGAAGATGATAATCTTAGAGCACATGTTGAGCTATTTACTAGAGAAATAGAAGATTTAAAAGCCAAGGATAGCAAGACTATGCATGCGGTAGCCCAGTTAGAACCTTAAGGGGTATGTTTTGTGTGTAAGGGGATTGACCATTTGGCCCAAGAGTGTCCTGTATATAGTGAGATGAGGGAAACCTCTGAGAAATAATGCAATACCTTATACATGTACAAGAATCCATACACACCTTATTTGGACACCTATAACCCCAGTTGGAGGAACCACCCGAATTTTAGTTGGAAACATGAATCTCAACAGCCCACTCAAACATCACAGCCTAGAAGTCATTGTGCTTCCCAGTATCCCACACCTACCATTCTTAGAAATTCTTTAGAAGATATTGTGCACGCATTTATAGAGGCCCAGAGCAAAACCAATCAAAGGTTTGAGTCATTGATAGCTCAGGTGGTTGAAGACAATAAGGAGATAAAGAGTCGAGTCTCTAAGTTGAATAATATCCTGAGTGTGCAAGAACAATGAAAGTTTCCATCTCAAGCTCAACCAAATCCACAATGGCAACACATGGCACAGTTTAATCATGAGGCATCCAATGTAAAAGGTGTCAATATCGTAATCACTAGGTATGGTAAAGAGATAGGATTGCATGACACCTCCAACATTATAAGTGACCCTAAAGATAGTAGTACAAATACTCCTCAGGAAGAACAAGTGCAATATATCCTAGTTAGAGTACCTTTCCCTCAAGCTCTTAGGCCTATTATGAGAGCTACAGATCCAAATGGTGAGATCTTAGATCACCTAAGACAAGTAAAGATTAACCTTCCTCTGTTACATGTGATCAAACAGGTTCCCACATATGCAAAGATTTTAAAGGATTTATGCACCATGAAGAGAAAACTTCATGTAAAGAAGACGACATTCTTAACAGAACAAGCAAGTGCAATGATTGACCAGAGGGCCCCATCAAAATACAAAGATCCTGGATGCCCAATATTGCTTGCCACATTGGCATATATGAGTTCGGTCAAGCTTTATTAGATTTAGGTGCTAGTATTAATCTTATGCCATATTCTATTTATCTGCAGCTCGGACTTGGAGAGATTAAACCTACATATGTGGTTTTTTAGCTAGCTGATCGCTCTATCAGAGCACCGCGGGGAGTAGTCGAGGATGTTTTACTTCAAATTGATAACTTCTACTATCTTGTTGATTTTCTAATTTTAGATACTCAATCTATGGTTAACACTGAGTCAAAAATTCCATTTATCTTAGGTAGACCTTTTCTTGCTACAGCTAATGCCCTTATCAATTGCAGGAACGGTTTCATGAAGATATCATTTGGGATTATGACACTGGAAGTGAATATTTTTCATGTTGAGAAACAACCACGAGATGATGATGAGGGTCAGTACATATACCATATAGACACAATCTTACCGAATAAGGCTCTAGACCATATGAATCTAACCCTTCCAAACTGAAAGTAATTCCAAAGAACCGTAAAATGAGTAAAATAAGAGTTAGTGCTCACTTAAAGATGATCCTTGGAAAGTTAAAATGGAGGTTGAGTCAATTTTTCCTTATGTACAACCTAAAATCTAAGCCATCAGTAGACCTTGGGAGATCGATCGATACAATGCCACAGTCAACCAAAAATTACTTTTCATGCTTTAATCACCAAATTCTGCCGAAGAAGAAAGCACATAAGACTACTTGGTTCGCTAGATGGAATCCACCATGACAATTGGGTGATTACGTCTGGCTGAAGATGTTAAACTTAGCGCTAGCGGGGAGGCAACCCTTGCATCTGCATTTATTTTATTTTATTTGTTTGTTTTGCTTTCTTTACTTTAGTTTTATTTTATTGTGTGCTAACTACACATTTATTATTTTCATGAGTATTCACGCAGGTGTTAGCGCAACCCGCGTAGCTCATACAACCCAAGTCTCACCAGCAGGAGCCTGATCAACTCCATGCCTGATAGTGTTGTTCCTCATTCATTTTTCTTTATATTTATCTTACATGGAGGACAATGCAAGTTTTAAGTGTTTGGTGTATGCATTTAGTGATAATACCTCATAAAAAAATTGTTTGTTTTTTGTCCTTAATAGTAAAGCATAAGTCTAATGATGAATATTGTTTGCTTTAGGATGAAAACTTAGAAATAATAAGTTCTTTAATATATTTTTATTTGATGCCTTGAGTAGTTGATCTAGGTTAGACTCGTAAGCACTTAAATATAGGTTTTTAGCAGTAAGAACCTAGGTAGTTGGCGAAGTGACGAGTTGAAGAAATTGCATGTCGATAAATGACCGTTTGCTTAGATGTCTATCCTGATTTGCTAGTGTTATAAAGAAAAGAAAAAAAAATTAAACCACTTATAACCGATAAGTGTGAAGCTACCCATTGGCGAGTGTTAGGACCACCATGAGGAGAAATGCTTCCTTAAATGGTAGTTGTGTTGAAAAAAAAAAGAAAAAAATTAAAAAAAAATCATACCATAATGAGCAAATAAAGGCAATTACATAACACATTTAAGATATCTAGGTTGGTTTGACCCATCAGATTCCAATTTTAAACGAAATCATTAAGTTGGCTTACCTAAGAGTCAAATTGTGAATGAACCTTTACACACACACACTATGAGTCTGGCCTATATGATTTATTCAATGACTTGGATTTGAGTTGCATTGAGTACTTTGAATGTTCTCTGATTTCATTGCTAGGCATTCGTTGAGGACAATAATATGTGTAATGATGAGCGGAACATATATCAATATTTATCGCCCATTTTACTTAATATTTTGTATAGTTTCTCGAGTTTTATGAACGTTTTGATGTGTTTTAGTTTATTTTGTAGATAAAATTAAATCAACACTCAATGGAATCAATCAGGATGAAATGTAGAATAAATAAGGGCAAAAACTGGACTTTACATTTGGATTTTGGAGGTTGGAAATTTGAAATGGCGTTCTAACGAAGTACAATTTCAGAAATTTCAGCTTTGCGAAATTTTTTTATTTTGGCCATAACTTTCTACTCCGATATCGGATTGAGGTGATTCAAGTTCTAGAAGCCTCAAAGATCTACAACTTTGACGTTCATAATAATTTCGAATTCTAAAGTGTGTTATGTGTAATTATTAAAGTCATTTTCAAAAGAAAAAAATTCAAATAAAAAAAAAATGGAAATTGTCAAACTTCCACCAAACATGCTTGCATGTTTGGTGGAGGATTTGGTGCCATGTTTGGTGCCATATTTGATGCCATGTTTGGTGCCATGTTTGGCTGAGAAATTGGTGGAAGCCTTTAGATTTGCCTATAAATACCAAGCTAAACTTTGTAAATTTTTCATGCATTCTTTGGAGGAATTTCTCCATGAAAACCTAAAGGAAAGTATCTTGTATATTTATTTAAGTTTTCTTGTATTTTTTTGTAATTAATAAAATTTTGTGTGTTTTCATTTACAGCATGAGCAGGTAATCTCATTCTGCTAGGGTGACAAAGTAATACTTTTAATATAATAAATTACATTAACCTCCCTTATTTTAATTAAAATTTGGATTAATTAGTTACCGCCTATATGGCCGGTTTAGGTGACAACCTTATTTACCGCCTATATGGTCGGTTTTACATTCCAGACGTAGTTTCTGCCTATATGGTCAGTTTAGGTAATAACCTTGTTACCGCATATATGGTCGGTTGGACTTAATTGAGAAAAATGGAATTTCCGCCTTTATGGTCTGGTTAAATATAATTAATTAATCGGTAAACATTGACAATAAGGGAGATTTCTAATTTTGAAATATTAAAAGTTGATCCTTTAACCCCCAACATTTTCTTTTATTATTGTAATTTTACTTTTATTTATTTTCAAGTTATTTTTTATGATGTTTTGTTTATTTAAATTTTTAGTAATCCTAGGTATGTGTCGTAGCTAAATACATAATTTAGGGGTGTGGTGAATTCCAATATCACCGGTTTATAAGTTGGTTATTTTATGCCTTGGGTAATATATTGGTTTATTTATTGAGTCTTAGTCTTAATGCTTCTTGTTTATTGGCCATTAATATGATTGATTTGGTAAACTTAAAATGAACTTGGAAAAGAGATTTTAGGTTTAGCCTTAGACTCAATAGCTCACGATCTCACCTTAGGGTAAATGTCTCTTAGGTAGATTTCCTTACATGATAGGAATATACCTGTCGGGCGGGGGTAGCCATAATTGGAACTTAAATTTACTAAATTCGGAGTTTCTTATTTAACATAGGAATATAGTTAATTGGATTACTTTGGGTGTTTGCATCTTACCATCGGAAGAGGCTTTTGCATAATTTCGTGTTCCAGGTTAATAAACCGATATATTGCACAAACATGAGATAATCACTTCATCTTTAAAAGATATTGGAAAGATTCACAACCCTAGATAGTTTTATAATATTGATTTTTCCTTTAATTTACTTTCACACTATTTTATTTACTTGTTTTAGATAAAAATCACAATCCAACCAAAAATCAATCAATTAGATACTCATAGATATTTATCTTCAATAAATTAATAGCTAGGGTATTAAGTCCTTGTGGGATCGATACATGTTATACAACTTGAACGATACATGCATTTGCGTAACGTGTGTATTTACCATCGATCAAGTTTTTAGCGCCGTTGCGGGGGACTTATTTATCTTTTACTATTAATTTTGGGGTTAGATACCTTTACTTGTGTCTAATTTCTTTTTACTTATTATATCTGTTTTCTTGTGTTTCAGGTTCTCAGACACTACATGAGAAGAACCAGAAGCTTTGAAATTCGACTGCTTGACCCAGAAATTGAAAGAACCATCAGACAATTGAGAAGGGAAACTCGTGAAGGTCAATAAGCATTGATCAATATGGAACCTGAACCATTGGAAGTTGCACTACCAATTCCTATTCGAGACAGAACTACTCCAATGGTTGACGGCTTCATTATATGTATTGTACTTCCTCCCTTATTAGCAAATGCGTGTGACATCAAAACATGCATTCAGATGATACAGCAGTCGGTTCAGTTTGGGGGATGCAACTGAAGATCTTAATGCCCACATCAGCAACTTCCTGGAAGTTTGTGGCACATTCAATTACAACCAAGGGGCTGAAGAAGTAATGAGACTGCGTGTTTTCCCATATTCCTTGAAAGATAGAGCTAAGACTTGGCTACATTCACTACCAGCAGGTTCTTTCACAACTTGGAACACTTTAGCCACCAAATTCCTTGTAAAGTACTTTCCCCCAGCTAGAACAACAGAGTTGAGGAATGGCATTACATCTTTTGTGCAACATGACTCTGAATCCTCTGCGAAGCTTGGGAAAGATACAAGGAATTGCTTAGAAAATTTCCTCACCATGAGATTGAAAAATGGCTACAAGTCCAAACCTTCTATAACAAACTTTCTGGACTGATGAGAACTACAAATGATGTTGCTGCTGGAGGAGCTTTAATGGCAAAAGGAGAAGATCAAGCTTGGGACTTAATTGAAAAAATGTCCAACAACAATTCTTTGTGGCCAACAGAAAGAAACATGATTAAATAAATAGTATGAATCCACGAAGTCGAAGCCAACACAGCAATGAATGCAAGCTAGAGCAGATGTGCAAATTCATGGAAACACTTAGCACGTAAGTTGTAAACATCACCGATGCCATAAGTTCACCATATGGAGGAGCACTAGAGGCAAATAAACATGATGAGATGATGAATTATGTCAACAATTTCAACAGACATGGGAACAATCCATATTCCAACACCAACAACCAATAGTGGAGGAATCATCCCAATTTCGCATGGAGTAACAATTCAGGGCAAAAGAATAATCCACCACCCAGATTCCAACAACATAACAAAGACCATGAGTATGAAAAAGAACCAGAAATAAAAGAAATGCTTGCAGAGATGTTCAAAAAGCAAGAAGTCCATTACGATGCTATGTTTCAAGCCAATCAGCATCTATAAAGGCACTGGAAAATCAAATAGGACAACCGGCTAATGCTCAGAGTTACAGACCGCAAGGTACCCTCCCTAGCACACATAACCAAATCCTAGGAACCGAGGGAATGAGCAATATCAAGCCATTACTTTGAAAAGCGGTACTGAAATCAACAAAGATGTTGGAATCAAAGGCATCCACTGAGGAAGTTCCAAAAGAAAGCAGTGAAGCAGAACCACAAAGTTGAAAGATCCTGGCAGTTTCACCATCCCTTATACCATAGGAGAATATTACTTCGGTAAAGCTTTGTGTGATTTAGGTGCAAGCATTAACTTGATGCCTTTGTCTATTTACAGGAAACTGCAGATTGGAGAAGCAATGCCCACCTCAGTTACTCTGCAGCTTGCTGACAGATCTCTCACATTTTTTAGAGGTGCAGTGGAAGATGTATTGGTTAAAGTCAAAAAAATCATTTTCCCTACAGATTTCATTATCCTTGACATGGAAGAAGACAAAGATTTATCTATCATCCTTGTAAGACCATTCTTGACTACAGGTAGAACTATTATTGATGTACAAAAAAGAGAACTAACTATGAAAATGCAGGACCAATAAGTTACATTCAATGTTTTCAAAGCCATGAAATTCCCGAATGATGAAAAAGAGGAGGAATGTTTCAGAATTGATGTTGTAGATAGTATCATCCAGGATACTGATGCAATGCAACTTGCCATGGATAAACTTGAAGTGTGCAACACCAACATGACTGACAGCGAGATAGATGATGAAATTCTTAAATGTATCAACTATCTTGACAGACCCTTTCGCTTCAATCGACACCACAAGTCGAAAGTTTGGAACTACCGAAAAAAGAGCAAATCAAGCATTCGATTGAAGAACCACCACAGCTAGAACTAAAGCTACTTCCGAGCCATCTCAGATATGCATTCTTAGGAAAATCTTCTTATTTACCTGTGATTATTTCTTCGTCTCTAACATTAGAGCAGGAAGATAAGTTGCTGAGAGTGGCATTAGTCCATCATTTTGCATGCATAAATTTTAAAGGACACGTTTTCCTCGCGCAGCGGAAATGGTTTAGGCACACAGATCGGACTTGAAAAAAAATTTTGCCCTTCTCATTTTAATGTCGAATACTACTGCCACCACCACGGAAATTTTACTTCAGTTTTAGACAAAATTCCAGCCCCGAACATCCCCGAACAATCGGACAAAAATTAGACTGTTTTGGACTCGATTAGCGCCAAAACGCAATGCAGAAATAACCCCTGAAATGCGTGGACTATGGTTGTGTTTTGGTTCTGATTTTTCACTTGAAAATAGCCCCAACAGAGTCCCAAAACATCACAAAATGTTCCAAAAAAGACTAGATTAAAACGAAACCAAAATGAGTTCCGTTTCACCAAGTATATGGGCGGCAATGAGCAAAAATAATGCTCACTGCCGTGAACAATAAGAAGGAGATGAAGAGAATGATTTGTTCAACACCAAAAAGTCTTCCGAACTATTTCTCATTACCAACAGAAACTTGTGAGGGCAAGACTCACAAAATCAATCCCTCAACTATTTAGAGATGAATGTCACACAACAATTTTTGTTATTTTTCTTTTGTTCTTCTTTGGTTTTCTAAAAAACTTGAGAGGATTTAGAGAAGAATAAGATGAAGGCTAGGGTTAGAATGAAAGGCTTAAGCAAAAAAAAACATTTTCCTTTTTTATACTTAGGGTTTAATTTTACAAAATAAAACTCTTTTTTACCCTTGTAAAAATCGACCGTGCTTGTGTTAATTTCAAAAATTTTGTAACAACATATTTACTTTCCATAAAGACAATATATATTACAAAAATAAAGAGTTAACACCTTATTAAAAGGTGTAACTTCCAAAATAATGCCAAGGGTTTCCAAAACACAAAACTGTAAAATTCCAATAATGACCTTATTTAAATTATATCAAATATAATTTAATTTTATGCATTTAATAATTATCATATAATTATTAAAACCGTATATTAACTTTTAATATATAGTTCCAAGTGTGACAAAATAATATTATAAATCATATTAATAATATTTATACCTTTGTGAGTATATAATTGGACATCCAATTATACTAAATCCGCTATAGTAAATCGAGCTAGTACGGGGACCAAATAGACCTGCGGTTCCGAGCTTTAATAATCTCGAAATATTAATTAAGCTCTTAATTAAATATTCCAAATTATTAACTTCGGGTTATTCCATTAAAAACCCGAAGTTGCACTCTCGTTGCCGTAGATGATATATTAAGCCGAACCAAGTCGGTGTCAATCGATATAGTCACTACATACGAATTGACCCTTCATGAGTATCTCGTAATTAGAGTCGGGTTATAATGTCCGTTAGACCCCTCTAATTATGTATACCTTAAGTATCATTGATTCTCTAATCAACGATTTATTCATAACTATTATGAATTTTAATTTTTTCTATTCGTAATAGAAAGACTTGAGCGCTCAAACCATTCAAGTACCGAATCAACCCTTAAGTAAGATACTCCTCTACTTCTCTCAAGAAGGAGTGAACTCTATATCTATGTAAAACGTTCCCAGCTACACAACAGACCATGCCCCCAAAGTACGTAGCTATTGGTCGGGACTGCTACACCAACCTTACCTTTGTAAATCAAAGGACATAGCTTGCCATGCAGGAGTTCGTAGTACACCCAGGATTAAGATCAATCCATATATGACCATATAGTAGATCGAAATGACTTTCTTTGTTTAACAAATATTAAAATAATGTTATTTCCATCTGGGTCCAGTTCTATATGATCACAACATACAAGGTGCCTCCATTCTCATGTCTCTACATCGACGATCTCGGATCAAGGTTGCCATACAATTATAGAATGGACCGCAACTATAGATTAATCACAAATAAAGTACCTTGTTTGCTCTCTATGGACTATTTAAGATTACTAACTTCAGACTTAAATCCTCTTGTGTATGACACTCATACACTAAGTCTGAAGGTACGTAAGTAATCTAGGGCATTCAAGATAATTTATAATATGCAAAAATTAAATGAATAATGTATCATTTTATTTCAAAACACATAAAGCATTTTACATTACATGTAGCTCTAGGGCATACATCCCAATAATCTCCTATTTGCACTAGAGTAAATAAGACTGTTGGATAATTATGACCCATAGCATCACTATTTGTACAGAACATGGTGTTTGTGGGGACACAAGATCTGGGGCGACGCATGCTGTCCCGGGCTCGCGGCCCGGTCGGGAGTACGGAGTAGCCACATGGGACTAAACCGGAGAATAATGGAGTCGCCACCCGGTGTGAACCGGGAAAATGAGATTTAAGGCCGCACTCACCCCTCGCAAGGGAAGACCTCAAACCGTTGGGTTCGGAATGGTCCCTTACTTATGTCACTTGTAATGAAAGGATTTATGTAATAATTTAATCAAGTTTAAGTAACACTTATTTCCAAGAGTATCATGCTTCTAAATTCAAATGCATGAAATTAATCATCACAACATACAACATCACATGGCAATCTCATGAACATATTTCAATCATATGATATGGAAAACTAAGAACAACCTAATCATGCTTGAGTACTATCTCTTGAATACATCGAATGGATAAATGCAGGAATACAAATAATATGATTGGCTACATAAAGCAAGGGAGATCACCCAAGAGGCAATTGTGCATGAAATATGATGAGACAGACTCAGTTCAGTGTGTGCGCATTCGTGTAGCGTTTGTAAACGCGTTCGAACGGTAAACAGAAGGTTCGCGTTCGTGTAGCGTTTGATAACGCGTTCGAACGGGACCAGACCTGATGATACGAAATGCATGCGCGTTCGAGTAGCGTTTGATAACACGTTCGAACGGTAAACAGAAGGTTCGCGTTCGAGTTGCGTTCGATGACGCGTTTGAGCTGGAACTGGCAGATTACATACATTCATATGGTTTTAGATACCGCATTCAAACATGATCACAATAACGACATATCTAATCACATGGATATCTAAATCATGCATCAAGATTAACATACTAAGGACTAAATCATGCTTAAGAATAAATAACGCACTAGGCCTAATCAGGCTAAATAAATAAATAACGTACTAACTACATCATGCTCAAATACAAGTTTGGATGAAACAGAATATATGTATCTCTCAAGTGGTACGTGGAGTTGTATCCCGAGTGCAGACCGTACTATCGTCCATTCGGATTCGGCTACGAAATTTACGTCCGGGTTTCCATCCGATATACCACAAAAGAGAACATGCATTCCGTTTATCCGGAATTCACATCATGCCTCAACAAAACGACTCTCATGCAATAAAAAATATATTAGAATAAGTAAAAGACAAATGAAAGATAATAAATACAATGTGCCCTCAGGTCTAACCTTTTATGTCGTCTCTCGGTAGTACGGTGTACGGTCGTCGGAAGGGTGGATGCTCCGCAACTCTTCGGGTTCACTGGTTCACTGCTCTCGTTCGTTGTCTTACTATTTTGGGTCGTCGTTCTCCATCTTTTACTGCTGCTTTTGACTCCGATTCGCTGCCGCTTTACTGGTGTATCTTAGTTATTGTTTTTGGGGTGTTTTGGCTACTGTTTTGGGTGTGATTTTTGGTGGTGTTATGGTGTGGTTCGGGGGCTGTTTTATGTGTGTTTTAGGGCTGTTGTGTGGCTGAAGAAGTGGGGGCAGTGTGTTGAAGGGGCGAAGGTGAGGCAGTTTGTTAATTGTGTTGTGTTTTATGGCGTTGAAGGGTGTGTGGCATGGGCAGATTTGTGAGGCTTATGGACTTGTAGGGCTGATCGGTTTGTGAAGGTGCTTTTAATGTGCAGGCTTGGGGTTATTTTCTTTTGTGTCTTGTGATTTGTGTGAGTTGTGTGTATATTATGTGTATGAGCTAGGGGAGGCTTTTCTTGTATAAATGAGCTAGGAGAGGCTTTTTTTGTATGAATGAGCTAGCAGAATGCATGTCTTGGTTATGGGTTGTTTATATAGAGAATGGCTAGGGCTTCACCTTGTCTCACAAGGAAGAGATTTTGGCATTAAAAGGAGGATTTGATTTGGTATTCAACAAGGAAATGATTAGATTGAGGGGGACAAATCTTGGCTAGATTAGGAATACAAAATATTTAATTTGTTATAATTGATTTTAATTACGCATGAAATCTTTTTAATTTAGTATGTGATTTTGTTTAGTTAGGAAGGAATCTTGTGTAATTGGTGGGTGAATATCTTAATTAAGGAATTAAATATTTGATTGATTTTAATGTTTATTTTAATTTGGTATGTGATTTTTAGATTTGTTTTGATTTCACCATGTGTTAAATATGTGTTTTAAGTGGGCTTGGGCATGTGGGCTAAGGCTTGGGCGAATTGGGCTTAATGTGAGGCTAGCAGCAAAACCAGAATTACCGACACCGTTCGAATGCCTTCTCGAACGCGGCACGAACGCCCGCAATCTGTTTGGCGTTCGAACTTATACACGAATGCAGCACGAACGAAAACAGTGAACCTTGTTTATTCTGAATTTCCCTTCCGATGTCCGTTTTCCGTGACCTCCGTGACTTAAAAGGTAGTGTCTCCAAATGAGACTCATCATAGGGACTTATGTGCAAAAATGCAGTGCCTACAGTCGCCCCCACTTTGATGGGACTTGTGTAATGTGTAACAGTGACAATCCTATCAGAGTTATGCAATGCATTTTCACTTACCTGGCTTGCTAGCTGCCACTTGACTTACCATGTGTTGAGTTGAGTTGATTTGGTGGTGAAGTGTTGCGACCCCTGGTTCATTCCCGAACCTGCATCTTTTTGTGTGTGTGCTCCATTTTGGAGCACCATTTCCGGCATTTGCTGTGTGTGCTCCATTTTGGAACGCCATTTTCGGCATCTGTTGTGAGTACTCCATTTTGGAATGCCATTTTCGGTGTCTGTTGTGGGTGCTCCATTTTGGAGTGCCATTTTCGGCGTCTGTTGTGAATGCTCCATTTTGGAGTGCCATTTTCGGCGTCTGCTATGTGTGCTCCATTTTGGGGCGCCATTTTCGGCATCTGTTGTGGTAGCGGTCCATTTCCGAACCGTGCTGTGCGAGAATGTGGCTCATTTTTGAACCGTTATTTGATGAGATGGTCTTTGCCGCTACAAACCTGCGAACGCAAAACAAACATTGCATGTATGGGATATGTATGCATGTATGCATGTATATGTATCATATTCCGATGGGTTAGGCCTTCCTTGGTCCATTTCCGAACCGTGCTCCATTTTCAGAGTGCCATTTTCAGCGAGATGAGATGATGGTCCATTTCGAACGGTGCTCCATTTTCGGAGTGCCATTTTCAGCGAGATGTGATAATGGTCCATTTCTGAACCGTTGCTCCATTTTTAGAGTGCCATTTTCGGCAAGTGATGAGATGATGGTCCATTTCGAACCGTTGCTCCATTTTTAGAGTGCCATTTTCGGCAAGTGATGAGATTATGGTCCATTTCCGAACCGTTGCTGATGAGAGATAGTCCATTTCTGAACCATTACTGATATGATAGTGGTTCATTTCCAAACCATTGCTGATAAGAGAGTGGTCCATTTCCGAACCATTACTGATATGAGAGTGGTCAATTTCCAAACCGTTACTGATAATGATGTGGGCCCCGCCCCCAGATTACCATTCCCGGCCAGACTGATGCGGGTAAGGATGTGGGCCTCGCCCCAAGAGTGCCATACCCGGCCAGTCTGATGTGGATAAGGATGTGGGCCTCGCCCCAAGAGTGCCATACCCGACCAGATTGATGTTGATAAGGATGTGGGCCTCGCCCCAAGAGTGCCATACCCGGCCAGACTGATGCGGATAAGGATGTGGGCCTCGCCCCCAAGAGTGCCATACCCGGCCAGACTGATGTGGATAAGGATGTGGGCTTCGCCCCCAGACTGATACTGATATGGGCCTCGGCCTCGACTGAAACTGATATGGGCCTCAGCCCTGGACTGATACTGATGTGGGCCTCGGCCCTGGGCTGATATTGATGTGGGCCTCGCCCCAAGCTGATACTGATGTGGGCCTCATCCCCAACTCATACTCATATGGGCTTCGCCCCTAGACTGATACTGTTGATATGCGCCTCGCCCCCAGACTGATACTGATATGGGTCTCGCCCCCAGACTGTTACAGATATGGTCATCGCCCCAAGACTGATACTGATATGGGCCTCGCCCCCAGACTGCTACAGATATGGGCCTCGCCCCAAGACTGATACTGCTGATATGGGCCTCGACCCCAGACTGCTACTTATGTGGGCCTCACCCCCAACTGATACTGATATAGGCCTCAGCCCCAGACTGATACTGATGTGGGCCTCAGCCCTAGACTGATACTGATTCATTTCTGAAACTGACTATATTGTTGTTGCTTCCGAAGATTCCCAGTGTTCTAAACATCAGTGAATTTCATAGTACCAAGGTTGAATGCCATGCTCAAATATACTCATGTTGCAGGTTGAAGGGAGAGACTCAGGCATGTAAACGAAATGAATGTCTTTATTATCATTTAAGAAATGGTTCGAACAGGTAGACCAAGTCAATATCTATATTAAAAATGCAGGATCAAATAAACTAGGAGGAACAACTTCATCATTCGCAACATTGCCTTCTTTCTTCCTTAACCTTCTTCTCAAGGCTATGATACAAAACCACAGGTGCCCCCTCGAGTGACATCCCAAACATCTTTTGGACTTGGCGTTGTGATAGGCCCACTGAACTCATGATTGAGACATATTGCTACAGATGGACTCTCGGGTCCCCATTCCCATTAAACTTGGCCATGTCGGGCATTTTAAACTGAGCTGGCAGATGTTCTCTGAAGGTCATTGCCTCATAATCTAACAACTCTTAATGTTTACCCTCATTTTGCGGGTAATTGTTTCAACTTGATCCCGAAGCTTCTGAAATTCTGCCTGAGACCCAATCACTTTGCCTGTTGCAAACTCTGCCATGTCATCATCAAAAGTGGGGATATCATCCCCCAACCCGCTCGGAGGCTCCTCACGCCTCATATTCTTAGAATTTCCCCCAGCACTGGGCACAACCATATTTGTCATGGCAGTAGTCAATGCTTGCAACTGTTCAGTGACCTTGGCGAGACCGTTTTCCAACTGATCCATACGGGATATCTCAATATCTGATTCACTCATGCCTGTTCCCAGTATTTTGGTGAGTCTTCCTTTTTTCCTAACCCAACGGGAATCTATGATGGCTTTTATGAGATATAAGGGTTAACATGATGTATGTATGCATGGGGTGCATGAGATGCATGTAACATATATAACATACTAAATCAACTAAAATTTTCAAAAAAATCGGCCCGTTATCATTTTAGAAGCTTCTGGGCTAACTGTCATATGAGTGAACTCGTCCCAGTTTAAATGGCCCAACGAGTTCACATCTCATGGTAAGGAGCCCAACTAAATCCAAATGGTAATGTTCCGAACACAAGCACAAAGTGGCCCATCAATATTTAGAAGCATTTGGCCCAATCGTCATAGGATACGTTCTTGTCCCAGTTTAAATGGTCCAACAAGCCCATATCATATGACAAATGGTCCAAATGGATCCAAACGACGATGTTCCCAAACACAAGCATAAAAGATAATGCAACATAAAGTAATATTTCTACGGCATGGCCCATCAATATTTTAGAAGCTTTGGGCCTAATGGTCATAAGGTACGAACTCGCCCCAGTTTAATTGGCCCAGCAGTCCGCATTTCTGACAATAGTCCAACTGCATCCAAATGAGGATGGTCCACAAGCACATACTCAAGGAATAATTGTTACTTTAAAAAACCATACAACCAAACCAGGTCTAGGTTAGGTTCGCAGGAGTGTCACAAGGCTTCATCGGTGAAGGATGGCCCCACTAGGTCTCTCCCATCAATGGTTCGAGCAACAAGTGAGGGCATTCTTTTTTATACAACACGAGGTACGTGCCCAATGACTCTGGTGTGTGATTGACTGTCAATGATTTCCCGTTGTAGATTCCCAGAGGGAAGGTGGCGAGGCTCACTTAAATACCCAACCAGCCTCTTAGCTCTTATTGTTGGATAATATGACCCCCATAGCGTCACTATTTGCACAGAACATTGTGTTTGCTGTAGCAAATTAACTATGTAACAAGGAAATTGCACTCTCATCATTTGTGATTAGATCACCATAGATATATAAATGAAGAGAGGTCCCTATGATTAGTTCCTGGATTGAGATGATATGAGACAGTATCAGTCCACGAAGGATTAATCATTAAATATCCCTAGCCGTAGTATTATCGAGACTGGACATCGATAATGCGGAATAGGCTAGTATTGCACTTGTGCGCGTTGTGAGGGCACAACGACATAGTTCTCATATATATAAGTATTGGATACTTATGCAAGTGCGATAGGAGGTCGTGTTTCACCGATGGTACGGGAAACAGCTTCGCTCTGGATAGACCCCTCGGAATCCCATTGGTATTATGACGATGTGTCTATGGGAGGCCGAAATCAAGGTAGGTGTGTATAGTCTTAACCTGAGACTTACATCGCTAATGCTTACGACAATCGATATACTTTAGTTGAGGTCGTCTAGGACTGTAACCGTTCTGTGTACGCCAATGCCGGGTATATTGAGAATCGTAGTGTATTGGATGTGATGTCAAGACGGAAGTGTCACTCCAGTCATAATGGAGATGATGTCACGCAGGATACGGTATTAGTGCTCTTAAAGTGATGCGCATCCAATCGTGATATTATGACCAGGTCATGAATATCCGATTATAGAGACTAGTTACCAGACATCCGATATGTGTTTCGGACGGGGCAGACACTTATCCAGCCCCAGCCCTAGCACGTGATTATCCGATACTGGGCCGATATGCACAATACATTAGTATACTACGCTTGATACAGATCTTAATATTCTTAAATGGATATGTCCGGAGAATTAGGTAGACTTGGTGCTTTGCTAGGAGTCGACCTTGTCTCGTAAATCGGTAGAACGTAGTACTTGGTACGTACGTGATTCGGATACTCCGACGACCGTATTTACTGCCAGATTATCCGGGGATCTCATGGGTCGCTTCCCGATAATCCACCGATGACGCACAACTCGCACTCTTGAATAATCTGGGATTATATAGAAGAGAGAGAAAATTAATCTAGGATTAATAACGGAGATATTTTATCCGGGATAAAATGTCGTCTAAAGAGAGAGAACGATTAATTCGGAATTAATCGATGTATTAATATATTCGATATATTAGACGAAATTAGATTTCGACGCGGAATTAAAATCAGATTTTAATTCGGGCAAACGAGTTAATTTAGAATTAATTCGTTAGCGACGTAAATAATAATTTCGCCAGGCGCAATTATTTATTTAAATTCGATTGAATTAACGTCGCGACGTAAGCTCGGTATTTCGGAAATATCGAACCCGAACGCGTGAGTGCACGTGGGCCCACTTTCATTTGGAAACGTGTGGGGCCCACATGACACATGTCATTCTAATGCTTTGCATGTAGATTGTGTACATTGCACTCAATGTCATTGCATGGAGTTTGAGTGTTTGACACTCTAAGCCATTGCATGTTATGTGTCATAATTTTATTATTAATTTAATGAAAATTATGGCATAAATATAAATTGATTTTTGGTAAATCATTTTAAAACTTAATACACAATTTTATCTCTCTCAAATTCTCTCTTCCTCTCACGCCAATGGTGGCCATTCTTCACTGGTTTTGAACCAGTTTGGGCGTGACATAAGGGAAGCAAGAGTGGTTTCTCATGGTGAGAAATCAATCAAGTGCTAGCACACTTTCAAGTCTTGCGAAGGTGGTAGGGAGGTTCGACCATGAGGCGGGACTCATCCGATGGAGTTTGGAGCTTCGTTTTGAGACCCGAAACTGCCAAGACAGTGAGCATGGACTGGTTGCAGTAAGCTTACCAAGGCAGTGCGTTTTTGGGCATGATTCGTCTTCAAATCGACATAACCGATCAATGTAAGTATTCCGCTATCTTCATTGGTGTATTCACGCATGTTTTCATGTCTTGATTTGATCTTGGGACCTTAGAAATAACCAACAATGGCATCATGAGCTAATGTTGCAAGCATGAAAAATGTAGGGCTTAAAAAATTGGGTAAATGTGATTTTGAGCATGATTTGAATAAATTGCTTTGTTTGAGTATGCTTATAACATGTTTAAATTCATTTTGGTTGGACTAATTTGATGAAAAATGATTTGGAATTATTTTCCCCAAAATATTATCCATGGCCGAATGTGTGATGAATTTTGGGATCTTGGATTTTTTTCATTTAATTCATTGGATGAGTTATAATGATAAGGATGATGTTAATTTGAAGTGAATTTGATTGAATTTTGAATTGAACAAAAATCCCCAATTTCTTCACCTTGGCCGAATGTAATAGCCCTTAATGTCTTGGTAATTTTGATTTTATGAACATTGGATGTATATGAAATCATTCGGGATGTTATACGTTGTCGATTGTGTAATTAATCGGATTAATTCAAATCGGACAAAATAACCTTCCTTGGCCGAGAGCATTGAAGCATGTAGATGGGTTTGATTTTTCAATTGTGTGTTGGACATATGATAATGAATCAAGCATGATTAATTGGACTAATATGGTGTTTTAGAAATGTTGATTTAGTTGATTATCATGTAATACACTTTGGTAATTAAATTGGGAAAATTGGATTTTTTGAATTTAATTATTTGGGCCTAATTTTGGAAATTGGATTTAAATGTTGTATTTGGGCCTATTGGGCTTGATTTATCAAGTTTGGTTTAGGCCAAATGGATTGGATCCAATTGGGCCCAAAACCTTGACCATAAAGCCCAAATGCGACTTAATGAACCTTTAAAGTTCAATTGGGCCTAATGGGCCAAGATTGATTTATGGGCTTATGGGGTAAATCCCGGATTGGACTTTGGTTATCGGTTTGACCCGAGTTGACCAAAAGTCCACGCCTTAAGAAATCAATCAAAAGCCCATTGGACTTTAATTGAATTGACGTTGGACGTTAATCGGTCTTTGAGACGCGTTACGATTAGATTTGGAATTTAAATCGTAAAAGGTTTATTAAATAAAAGTGTAATATTTAATTTGGAATTGAATAGTGAATTAGTATTAAATACATGTTAAATTAGATTTAATGATGTAGTTTAATTTAATTCATGAAATTCGTACTTTAAGTACTTATTCGCAAAAACGAGTTTGACTCGAACAAAATCAAATCGTTGTTTGAACATTGGATGATCACTTAATTATCAGATTAATTAATTTGATTAGATTGATTGATAGCATGCTTATGTGTGTGAATACGTGGTTGTGTTGAATGAATAATGTATATCGGATGGATATTAGTCGGTGGGCAATTTTAGAAATTGTTGTAATAAATTCGATTTATTAAATTGGACCTGCGTGTCCAGCCTTATCACCTCTTTCTCTTTGTATTCTCTTCTCACCTATTCCCCTCTATGTATATGAGGTTTCTTTAGAAGTGTAGTGTAACGGGTAGAAGTAGTACAAGTGCTAGCTTGAGTGAGAAAGGGAGAGATTTGATCTAGGATCAATGTGTAAAGTATCCATCCGCATATCATTATTATTTATTTCATACTCGCTTTATTATGTATTTAGAATGCATGTTTAAGGGTGTATGATGATGAGACCTAACAAAGATAATTAAATTGGTAGCCAATTTGCACGCGAAAAACCCTCGTTAAATATCAAGCGTTTATTTTCTTCCATTGAGTGATTCTTACTCAAGATCCGAGATTGGCAGGGGTTGTTGGCCAAAGTCAAGCCCTTGTCCGTCAAAGATGTGTTTTAATCACGAGGCTTTGTTCCATATCGGTGTCGTGTCCAAGTTGTGGTTTGTTGGCCAAAGTCAAGACCACTTCTTGTCCATTGACATTGATTACGAAGCTTCCATGTCAATGGGTCCGCGCTTGACTGGGATCACTAGGTTTGTTGTGCCAAAGCCAAGGCCTAGTTGATTCAGAGGAAAAAGGTTAGGGTATACATTCGATGTATAGGCATATATAAGATATATGTTTGGGACTTGGATGTCCACCTACTGGATCTAGGAGTTGGATGAGATCCAATTGATCTTCGAGATCTACCTAGTTAATTATCATACAATTTGTTGGCCAAAGTCAAGATTGTGTGATATTTAACGGGATCCTAGCCCACTAGGAAACACGGTTTCCCGAGTACTCGACAGAGGGTTAGAGGCTCGACGAAAAATAGTGGGAGGCAAGTATTGAATTTGCAACATTCGTTCGAATACTCGCTAAACGCGCTCATCTATATTTTACTCGTCATATTTATTAAAAGTATTAGTTGGACTAATATTTTATGTTGTTTTAAATATATATATAGTTGGACTATATACAAACTCATTCAATATATAGTTGATTTTATAATTGGATTATAGTAATCAATATAATTGAATTAAAATGATAGTTGATTTTATAATTAGATTATAGTAATCAATATTAAAATTATAGTTGATTAAATAATTGGATTATTGTAATCATTATAATAAATAGTACCTTATTAAATTGATTAAATAGTTGGACTATTGAAATCAAGAAAGAATTGAAAAGTTGAATATTTAAAATATATAATCATTGGATTAAATGCTTTAAATGATTTAATTTTCAATTGGGAATTAATAATAGGTTAATTTATTTGATAAAATAACTTATTATGACTAAGCCCATTATTAAGCAAATAGTAGAGCATAAAGTCTTTGGAAGATTTATGTGATGATGACTTTAGTGCTTAATTAATATACTTATAATAAATCTATCTTTAGATTTAAAAGTATTAAAGTTGCAATTAATTGACTATTCTAGTGGAGAAAAGTCAAAGTTTGCAATTGGGCATGTAGCACAAGGTGCATATCATTTCGATATTCTAAAACCCAAGGCTTGGCCAAAGGTTTGTGAAATATTGAAAGATAATTGACATATCCCAAAGTGACTACCATTTGGATATGGAAGACACGAAGGAATTAAAGATAGGGCGAGGCTCTAACTTTAAAAATATTGTCAAAGTTATGTTTACTACTAGTATTGAAATTGGATTTTAAATACTTAGTGTGGTACATAATAATATATGTATTGACGTTCAGAATCCGCTGTGAGCTGGATACTGGCTTCAAGCCGAGATTTCTCTGCGAATTGGAAACGGGACGAAAGTCGCTGTTTCGACCGTAGATACCTAAGTTTAGGAACTACCCTTTGGGTATGTACTTAAATTAGGAAATGTTATAATGTAACTAGTTTGACTAGAGACATTATCTCTATATCAGTGTTTAATCCGATGCGGATAAAACCTTTATATTCTAGAACACTAAAGTGTTTCATTATATAAAGATGATACTGAGATAAATACATTGGATGTAAATAACAGAATTTATATTTTGAATATAAAAAATCTCAAACATATAAATGACAAATAAATAGCTTAAATTGATTTGATCAATGGAGACTTATTTGTGGCATTGTTGTCTAGGACACAATTAAACAAGACTCGTATATCCACACCTTTTAAGAGTGGGTACTAGGACTGATTTGACTATTCAAATAAGGTCTACGAATCTAGTTTATTAGGTTAAATACCTAAAATACTATTTACTTGGTAATAGTAAAAGGGCCACCGATCTGTTAGCCCTATTCATGGTGAATTAAGTGGGCCCATATCTAGCTAGGCTAGATGTGAACATGAATATTTCGTGACCTTAACGGATGTAGCATCACGTTGTGGTTATGTGTTTCTTTTGAAGAACACAGATCGGAAACTTTTGAGTTTCGACACGAAGTAAACAAACAGATCGGCTATAGTGTTATTCCGCCACGGTAAGACCGTAATGAAAATACTTAAGCAGTAAGTTTCATATGTAAATGAAAGAGTTGGTATTCTTTCAGATGAGGACTCCTCCCGAGACACGTCAGTTAGACGGTGTGTCCGAACTAAAACCGAATTTTGTTGGACATGATAAGGTTTATCACGAGTCGCTCTGAGCTACTATTTTCCTTCTACAGGATATGTATTAACAGTGCAAAACTTATTTAGAATAAGGTTCCATATAAATCTGTTTGACAGATATCATATAGGATATGAACAGGGAAGAAACGAGGTTTCTCATTCCTGATAATTTGGGTATGCCAGGCATACGTTTGGATGATACCAAACTAAGGACCCAAATTGGATAAGTGCCAATATAGGTTATCCTAAGGGAAACCTTAAGTATAGTACTTATAAATCCCACATGAGAACAATGTAATTGTTGCTCACCATGCGGTTTTCCTGAGAGGAATACCGATATGCAGTGGTCAGTGGGAGGATAGTGATACTCGATGAAAATCGGAGTAATACTGTTCTAAGGCACAAGTCCTTAATGGAACACAATAGTTCATCTATGATGAAACTATACCATTAATCTTCAAATACACAAGAAACTAGTAGATCGGATAGAGTCAGAAAACAACCTAGGGTATGGGTTTCTGATCTAACCTCATAAAGATGTCAATCTTATGGAGGTGTACCATCCGACTACGTTATGAGGAAGTGATACGAGGTATCGACTCCCTGTTATGGCAAAGTGCCATGAGTCCGAAATGGATTCCATGTATAACACTATGTGGATACTAGTTGTTGTACCACAAGGCGTTGTGCCTATGGTACATTAAACGTCTTCAAGGAAGACATACATGGAAGGCAACATACCAACGTACAAAGCTAGGCTTTTGACGGAAAGGTATCGTTATCAACATTGTGTTAATAACGGTTCAACCTTTTACCTGTTGCCATGGTAAATCCATTTTGAAGATGCTTGTTGATAACTGTATATTTCATTTATGAAATATGTCAGTTACAAATCAAAATCGCTTTCCTGAAAAGGAAACCTTTTGGAGGATGTTTACAACATCCTGACGATTTTGTATAACCGACAAACAAGGTTTGCGGGTTATTCGATCCATGTTTGGATCAATGCAAGCATAAGGTTCTTGGAACTGACGTTTTGAAATAATCATAATGGTTTATGATTTGACTCAAAACGAAATAATTCTTGTGTATATAAGGAGGTTAGTGGGAGAGCGCACTGACAGTGAAATTCCCATATAGCAATTGGTGAAAGCTTGGCTTTCATAGATATTCTTTCATAGAAATTCTCCGTAGAATTCTGGGGAGTAACAACCTTTATTCAAGGAATAAAGATCTACTGGGATAGATTTGGAGTTGTTAACACTCTCTGGAAATTGTACATTTAAAATGTACTTGTATTGGTGTCTCATACGCTTCGAGCATATGGAGTCACAATCGGGTCAATCCAAGTGATAGTCACTGGATTGAAGTTAAGAACATCTGTTAGTATCTGAGAGAACTAAAGATGTATCTTAAACTATGGAGAAGGAGAACTTGAAGTGACTGGGATCACTGCTACAAGTTTCCAAACATTTAATACTGCGGTACTATAAAGTTTGAATAACGGGACAGTGAGCTGGAAATCTTCCGAGCAAGATAACTGTTGCCGAATAAACAACAAAATGCGGATTATTGCTGCAGCTGAGGCAGCAATAGAAGCCATTTGGATCGAAAATAAATCTAATTAGATTAGATATAGTTCTGTTAGCAGCTGAGCTAGGCGTCAGCACAAGCTAAGGAATTAAAGGTCTCATCGACGATCCAGATATATACTTCTATATCATCTGATTCGTTCGGATCATACATCGTGGCGATGTGATGATCGTATAAATCGCGTCAACGATAATCGAACAAATCCGCTGACGAAAACCTTTCCTCAGCAATTTGAGCGAACCTACATAGTTCGAGTGTAGGACACTTGAGTGACTGCTACGTGCCAAGTGGGAGATTGTTGGATAATATGACCCATAGCGTCACTATTTGCACAGATCATTGTGTTGTTGTAGCAAATTAACTATGTAACAAGGAAATTGCACTCTCATCATTTGTGATTAGATCACCATAGATATATAAATGAAGAGAGGTCCCTATGATTAGTTCCTGGATTGAGATGATATGAGACAGTATCAGTCCACGAAGGATTAATCATTAAATATCCCTAGCCGTAGTATTATCGAGACTGGACATCGATAATGCGGAATAGGCTAGTATTGCACTTGTGCGCGTTGTGAGGGCACAACGACATAGTTCTCATATATATAAGTATTGGATACTTATGCAAGTGCGATAGGAGGTCGTGTTTCACCGATGGTACGGGAAACAGCTTCGCTCTGGATAGACCCCTCGGAATCCCATTGGTATTATGACGATGTGTCTATGGGAGGCCGAAATCAAGGTAGGTGTGTATAGTCTTAACCTGAGACTTACATCGCTAATGCTTACGACAATCGATATACTTTAGTTGAGGTCGTCTAGGACTGTAACCGGTTCTGTGTACGCCAATGCCGGGTATATTGAGAATCGTAGTGTATTGGATGTGATGTCAAGACGGAAGTGTCACTCCAGTCATAATGGAGATGATGTCACGCAGGATACGGTATTAGTGCTCTTAAAGTGATGCGCATCCAATCGTGATATTATGACCAGGTCATGAATATCCGATTATAGAGACTAGTTACCAGACATCCGATATGTGTTTCGGACGGGGCAGACACTTATCCAGCCCCAGCCCTAGCACGTGATTATCCGATACTGGGCCGATATGCACAATACATTAGTATACTACGCTTGATACAGATCTTAATATTCTTAAATGGATATGTCCGGAGAATTAGGTAGACTTGGTGCTTTGCTAGGAGTCGACCTTGTCTCGTAAATCGGTAGAACGTAGTACTTGGTACGTACGTGATTCGGATACTCCGACGACCGTATTTACTGCCAGATTATCCGGGGATCTCATGGGTCGCTTCCCGATAATCCACCGATGACGCACAACTCGCACTCTTGAATAATCTGGGATTATATAGAAGAGAGAGAAAATTAATCTAGGATTAATAACGGAGATATTTTATCCGGGATAAAATGTCGTCTAAAGAGAGAGAACGATTAATTCGGAATTAATCGATGTATTAATATATTCGATATATTAGACGAAATTAGATTTCGACGCGGAATTAAATCAGAGATTTAATTCGGGCAAACGAGTTAATTTAGAATTAATTCGTTAGCGACGTAAATAATAATTTCGCCAGGCGCAATTATTTATTTAAATTCGATTGAATTAACGTCGCGACGTAAGCTCGGTATTTCGGAAATATCGAACCCGAACGCGTGAGTGCACGTGGGCCCACTTTCATTTGGAAACGTGTGGGGCCCACATGACACATGTCATTCTAATGCTTTGCATGTAGATTGTGTACATTGCACTCAATGTCATTGCATGGAGTTTGAGTGTTTGACACTCTAAGCCATTGCATGTTATGTGTCATAATTTTATTATTAATTTAATGAAAATTATGGCATAAATATAAATTGATTTTTGGTAAATCATTTTAACAACTTAATACACAATTTTATCTCTCTCAAATTCTCTCTTCCTCTCACGCAATGGTGGCCATTTCTTCACTGGTTTTGAACCAGTTTGGGCGTGAATAAGGGAAGCAAGAGTGGTTTTTCATGGTGAGAAATCAAGTGCTAGCACACTTTCAAGTCTTGCGAAGGTGGTAGGGAGGTTCGACCATGAGGCGGGACTCATCCGATGGAGTTTGGAGCTTCGTTTTGAGACCCGAAACTGCCAAGACAGTGAGCATGGACTGGTTGCAGTAAGCTTACCAAGGCAGTGCGTTTTTGGGCATGATTCGTCTTCAAATCGACATAACCGATCAATGTAAGTATTCCGCTATCTTCATTGGTGTATTCACGCATGTTTTCATGTCTTGATTTGATCTTGGGACCTTAGAAATACCAACACTTGCGCTTGGTGTCAGAATAAACACGAGTTCTCCAAATTAGTCCATCACAATAGGCTACTAGTGACGGCCAATATGGTGGCCCTTCACAGCTTTTTCTTCTAGAAATGTAGTAAATGAAGGAAGACAAACCAACTCATTACTAGCCTTTTAAAATGCCTTTGATTAACCCACTTTTATCCCTATAGACACAGGTCAATAACACATAAATCCAACTTACAGAACAATATTTTGGGGCCGATTCTCTATCCCCAGTGGAGTCGCCAGCTGTGGGGGACACGGATCTTGGGCGACGCATGTTTCCAGGGCTCGCTGCCCCGGTCGGAGTACGGAGTAGCCACGGGGACTAAACCGGAGAATAATGGAGTCGCCACCCCCGGTGTGAACCGGAAAATGAGATTTAAGGCCGCACTCACCCCTCGCAAGGGAAGACCTCAAACCGTTGGGTTCGGATGGTCCCTTACTTATGTCACTTGTAATGAAAGGATTATGTAATAATTTAATCAATTAAGTAACACTTATTTCCAAGAGTATCATGCTTCTAATTCACATGCATGAAATTAATCATCACAACATACACATCACATGGCATCTCATGAACATATTTCAATCATATAATATGGAAAAACTAAAAACAACTAATCATGCTTGAGGTACTATCTCTTGAATACATCGAATGGATAAATGCAGGAATACAAATAATATGATTGCTACTAAAGCAAGGGAGATCACCCAAGAGGCATTGCGCATGAAATATGATGAGACAGATCAGTTCAATGTGGTGCGCGTTCATGTCCGTTCGTAAACCTTCGAACGGTAAACATAAGGTCGCGTTCGTGTAGCATTGATAACGCTTTCGAACGGGACCAGACCTGATGATACAAATGCATGCGATTCGAGTAGCGTTTGATAACCGTTCGAAACGGTAAACAGAAGGTTCGCGTTCGAGTTTCGTTCGATGACGCGTTCGAACGGGAAACTGGCAGATTGTTCATTCATATGGTTTTAGATACCGCATTCAAACAGGATCACAACAACGACATATCTAATCACATGGATATCTAAATCATGTATAAAGATTAACATACTAATGACTAAATCATGCTTAGAATAATAACGTACTAGGCCTAATAGAGGCTGAATAAATAATAACGTACTAACTACATCATGCTCAAATACAAGTTTGGATGAAAATTGTATCTCTCAAGTGGTACGTGGAGTTGTATCCCGAGTGCAGACCGTACTACCATCCATTCAGATTCGGCTACGGAATTTACGTCCGGGTTTCCATCCGATATGCCACAAAAAAGAACATGCATTCCATTTATCCGGAATTCACATCATGCCTCAACAAAACGACTCTCATGCAATAAAAAATATATTAGAATAAGTAAAAGACAAATGAAAGATAATAAATACAAGGTGCCCTCAGGTCTAACCTTTTATGTCGTCTCTCGGTAGTACAGTGTACGGTCGTCGGAAGGGTGGATGCTCCGCAACTCTTCTGGTTCACTGGTTCACTGCTCTCATTCGTTGTCTTACTGTGTTGGGTCGTCGTTCTCCGTCTTTTGCTACTGCTTTTGACTCCAATTCACTGCCACTTTGCTGGTGTATCTTAGTTACTATTTTTGGGTGTTTTGGCTACTGTTTTGGGTGTGATTTTTGGTGGTGTTATGGTGTGGTTCGGGGGCTGTTTTATGTGTGTTTTAGGGCTGCTGTGTGGCTGACGAAGTGGGGGCAATGTGTTGAAGGAGCGAAGGTGAGGCAGTTTGTTAATTGTGTTGTGTTTATGGCGTTGAAGGGCTGTGTGGCATAGGAAGATTTGTGAGGCTTATGGACGTGTAGGGCTGATCGGTTTGTGAAGGTGCTTTTAACGTGAAGGCTTGGGGTTATTTTCTTTTGTGTCTTGTGATTTGTGTGAGTTGTGTGTATATTATGTGTATGAGCTATGGGAGGCTTTTCTGTATGAATGAGCTAGGAGAGGCTTTTTTTGTATGAATGAGCTAGCAGAATGCATGTCTTGGTTATGGGTTGTTTATATAGAGAATGGCTAGGGCTTCACCTTGTCTCACAAGGAAGGGATTTTGGCATTAAAAGGAGGATTTGATTGGTATCAACAAGGAAAAGATTAGATTGAGGGGGGACAAATCTTGGCTAGATTAGGAATACAAATATTTAATTTGTTATAATTGATTTTAATTAGGCATGACATCTTTTTAATTTAGTATGTGATTTTGTTTAGTTAGGAAGGAATCTTATGTAATTGGTGGGTGAATATCTTAATAAGGAATTAAAATATTTGATTGATTTTAATGTTTATTTTAATTTGGTATGTGAATTTTTAGATTTGTTTTGATTTCACCATGTGTTAAATATGTGTTTTAAGTGGTCTTGGGCGTGTGGGCCAAGGCTTGGGCGAATTGGGCTTAATGTGAGGCTAGCAGCAAAACCAATTACCGACACCGTTCGAACGCCTCCTCGAACGCGGCACGAACGCCCGTAATCTATTTGGCGTTCGAATGTATACACGAACACAGCACGAACGAATAACAGTGAACCTTGTTTATTCTCTGAATTTCCCCTTCGATGTCCGTTTTCCGTGACCTCCGTGACTTAAAAGGTAATGTCTCCAAATGAGACTCATCATAGGGACTTATGTGCAAAAATGCAGTGCCTACAGTGTTGTTGTACAAATTAACTATGTGACAAAGGAAATTGCTCTTTTATTATTTGTAATTAGATTACCGGGATATATAAATGATAAAAGTCCATATGATGAGTTCCAGATTGATAAGATATGAGACAGTATCAATCCATGAAGGTTTAATCATTAAAACATCCATAGTCGGATTATTATCGAGATTGGACATCGATAATGCGGAATAGACTAGTAATGCACTTGTGCGTGTTAGGGAGCATAACGGCATAGTTCTCATATATTTGGGTATGGATACTCATGCAAGTGTAATAGGAGGTGTGTTTATCGATGGTACGGAAACAGCTTCGCTCTGGATAGACCCCTCGGAATTCCATTGGTAGTATGACTATGTGTCTATGGAGTCCAAATCAGGGTATGTGTATTTGGTCTTAACCTGAGACTTACATCGCTATTACTTGCGACAATCAATATACTTTGGTTTTGGTCATCCAGGGCTTTAACAGGTTCTGTGTACGCCTCTTATGGGTATATTGAGAATCGTAGTGTATTGGGTGTGATGTCAAGATGGAAGTATCACTCTAGTCATAGTGGAGATGATGGTCACATAGGATACGGAACTGGTACTCTTATGTACTGCAGTCATCGGGATAATGTGACTAGGTCATGATTATCCAATTATAGAGACTAGTTACCAGAAATCCGACATGTGCTTCTTACGGGGCAGACACAATTCCAGCCCCAGGCCTAGCACGTGACATCCGATACTGGATTGCAATACGCAATACTACGTATACTACGCCTGATATAGATTACATATTCCGTTAAGAATATTTCTGGAGAATTGGGTAGGCACGGTGCTTGCTAGAAGCCACAATGTCTTGTGAATCGGTAAAAATGTATTACTAGAACGTACGTGTTCGGATAGTCCGACGACGGATTTATTGCCAACATATCCAGGATCTCATGGGTCGCTTCCCGAAGATTCACCGATGGGTATGACTCGAACATTATTAATCTGGGATTAATTATTAGAGAGAGAAAATTAATCTGAGATTAATTACGGAGATATTTTATCTGGGATAAAATACTAATTAAAGAGAGAGAACGATTAATTTGGAATTAATCGATAAAATAATATATTCGATATATTAAACGAAATTGGATTTCGACGCGGAATTAAAATTGGATTTTAATTCGGGCGAACGAGTTAATTTAGAATTAATTCGCTAGCGATGTGAATAGTAATTTTGCTAGGCATAATGCTTTAATTAAATTTGATTTAATTACGTCGCAACGGAAAATTCGTTAATTCAGAATTAGCGAACCCAAGCCCAGGAGTGTTTGCGGGCCCACTCGTATTTTGAATCAAGTGGGGCCCACAAGTCACATCACGCGTCACATCATTAGTCATTCTATGATGTAAGTCACATCAACTTTGAGTGATGTGATGTAAGTCACTTTTGAGTGATGTGAGTAGTTGAAAACTTTAAAGTCTTTTACCTTTTTGGAAAAGTGAGTTTTTGGTATTTTTTTGGAAATCAAAAACCAAACACACATTACAACTTCTCCCTTCCTCTCTCCTCTAACCCCATTCGGCCAATGGCCATTTTCTCTCTAATTTTCCCTAAATGGCGAGCAACAAGGTGAAGAATAGAGGAATTTTATTGCATTTTCTCCAATGCTAGCACATAATGGGTCATTCAAATGTGATAGGAAAACAAACCTTGAGCATGGAATCCATTCACAAAGCTTGGAGCTTGAAGATCATCCATGGAGGGCTTGACCGAACACAAGGAGCACAAACTTGGGCATTGCCGAGAGCTTCAAGGAAGGAGCAAGAAATTTTTCTGTCATCGCAATCGCAAAAGCCGATCAAAGTGAGTATTCCGCAACTTAACTTTGATGTATTCACACGTTTCATATGCTTAATTTCATCTTGGGATAACCTAGAAACCCAACAATGGTATCAGAGCGTTGTTTAAGCATGAAATTGATTTAGGGTAAAATTTAGGTAAAATTGATTTGAGCATGATTTGATGAAATTGTTTGATTAAGTATGATTGAATGATGATAACATAGTGTTATGCATGATCAATTTGATGAAAATTGAATTGGATAGAATTTTCCCCAAATTTAGGCTTGGCCGAAAGTTTAGTGCCCTAAATGTCATGGTGATTTTTGTTTTTTGAATCATTGGATGAGTTTGAAAGACTTGGGAATTGTTGATTTATAATTTAATTGGATTGAAATCGAAATTGGACAAAAATCCTAAAATGTCGTGACTTATAAGCATGTAAATGAGTTGATTTTTTTATTCAATAATGTTGGACATGTGTTGATGATGATCAGCATGATTAATTGAGTAAATTGGTATTTTGGAAATGTTAATTTGACTAATTAATTATGGCTAATACACTTTAGTTAATTAAATTGTGATATTGGGAATATTGAAATTTAATTAGTTGGGCTAAATTTGGAATTGGGCTTTTAAAGTTGTATTTGGGCTTAATGGGCTTGGTTGGGCAAAGTTTGGTTTAGGTTAATTGGTTGGATCCAATTGGGCAAAAACCATATCCATGAAGTCAAATATAATAAAATGGACCTTTAAAATTTAATTGGGCCTAATGGTCCTAAATTTTTTGGCAAAAGGGTGATTCTTTATTTGGCTTTGGTTGCCAAAGTCCATGCCTTATAAATTAATTGAAAGCCCATTGGACTTTAATTAAATTGACATTGGATATTAATTGGGCTTTGAGACCCGTAATGATTAGATTTAGAATCTAAGTCGCAAAGGCTCATTTCTAAAGTGTAATTATTTAATTTGGAATTAAATAAATAATTAGTATTGAATACAAATTAAATTGGATTTAATGTTGTAGTTTGATATAATTCAAGAATTCTTACTTTGAGTACTTATTCTTAAAATGAGTTTGACTCGTGCAAATCAAATCGTTGTTTGAACATTGGATGGTCATTAATTTCAGATTAATTAATTGGATTAGATTGATTGATAACATGCTTTGTGTGAATACATGGATGTGATGTATGAATAATGTATATCCGATGGATATTAGATGGGTGAGGGCAATTTTAGAAATTGTTGTAATAAATTTAGAATTTATTAAATTGGACCTGCGTGTCCAGCCTATTACCTCTTGACTCTTTGTATTTCTCTTCTCACTTATTCCCCTCAATGTAAATGAGGTTTCTTTAGAAGTGTTATGTATTGGGTAGAAGTTAGATTTGTGCTAGCGGGAGAGATTTGTTCTAGGAACAAGTTGTTTTAAATATCCATCCGCATATCATTATTAATTTATTTACGCCCCTTATTATGTTTTTAGAATGCATGTTTAAGGGTGTATGATGAGACCTTAACAAAGATAATTAATTGGTTGCCAATTACGCGAAAAACCCTCAACATATTAAGCGTTTTTCCTTCCATTGAATGATTCATTCTCAAGATCCAAGATTGGCACTGGTTTGTGGCCAAAGTCAAGCCTTTGTCCATCGCGGATGTGTTTGAATCATGAAGGGTTTGTTCCATATCGCATGTCTTGTCCAAGTTATGATTTGTTGGCCAAATTCAAGATCACTTCTTGTCCATCGGCATCGATAACGAAGCTTTCCAAGGTCAATGGGTCCCGCTTAACTGGAATCATTAAGTTTTGTTGTGCCAAAGCCAAGGCTTAGTTGATTCAGAGGAAAAATGTTAGGAAATATATTGGATATATTGGCATATTTAGATATATTTTCGGACTTGGATGTCCACCTACTGGATCTAGGAATTGGATGAGATTCAATTGATCTTAGAGATCTACCTAGTTAAATATCATACAGCTTTTGGCCAAAGTCAATATTATGCGTTATTTAATGGGATCCTAGCCCACTAGGAAACACGGTTTCCTGAGTACTCAACAGAGGGTTAGAGGCTCGCCGAAAAATAGTGGGAGGCAATTATTAAATTTGCAATTTCGTTTAGATACTTGCCAATACGCGCTCATTTCAATTTTTTGACATTAATTAATAAATATATTAGTTGGACTAATATTTAATCGTTGTTTTAATTAAACAGTTAGACTGTATTCAAACTATTTCATTTATAGTTGATTATATAATTGGATTATAGTAATCAATATATTTGAATTTAATCAATTAAATTATAGTTGATTATATAGTTAGACTATAGTAATCATTATATTCAATAGCACCCGAAATCATTGATTGGATAGTTGGACTATAGCAATCAAGATAACTGAAAGATTAAACCTGGGTAAAAAAATGTCTTTAAACGGCTTTAATTTTCAGATTGGGAATAGAACCTCAGGATAGTCCTGGGAATTGAGAAGTTATTATATTTGATAGAATTACATCTCGGGCCTAAGCCCGGAGTTGAGCAAATAGTGGAGCATGAGTTTTGGAAGACTCATGGTAATGATAACTTTAGTGCTCAATCCTTTATGCTAGATGCAATGACACTTTAATTCTGTCGTCAAAGTTAAGGATTAGATCCTTGTACCTTGATGATGAAATTAAAGATCTTCATAGATCTATTCTTAGATCTTAGAAGTACAAATTGCACAATGAAGCTCTTTAGCTCATGTATGTCAAATGGTACATCTGTCGAGCACTAGGTGTCACAGATGATTACTGACATCGATCAGCTAGGTTAGCTGGGCATTACCTACGTGGCCGAGACTACTAAAGATTTGATCTTATAGTCTCTACCCGAAAGCTGGGGCTGGTGTTGGACAATTATGACCCATAGCGTCACTATTTGTACAGATCATGGTGTTGTTGCACAAATTGACTATGTGACAAAGGAGATTGTACTCTTATCATTTATGATTAGATCACCCCTAGATGTATAAATGATAGGAGGTCCCTATGATTTGTTCTTGGACTGAGAATGATATGAGACAGTATCAGTCCACGAAAGATAAATCATTGAATATCCCTAGTTAGAGCATTGTCGAGATTGGACATCGATAAATGCGTAAAAGACTAGTATTACACTTGTGCGCGTTGTGAGGGCACAACGGCATAATTCTCATATATTTGGGTATAGGATACTCATGCAAGTGTAATATGAGGTTGTGTTTTATCGATGGTACGGGAAACAGCTACGCTTTGGATAGACCCCCTCGGAATTCCATTGGTAGTATGACTATGTGTCTATTGAAGTCCGAAATCAGTGTAAGTGTATTTGGTCTTAACCTGAGACTTGCACATCTAATACTTGCAATAATCAATATACTTTGGTTGCGGTCGTCCAGGGATTTAACAGGTTCTGTGTACGCCAATGCTGGGTATATTTAGAATCGTAGTGTGTTGGGTGTGATGTCTAGACGGAAGTGTCACTCCAGTCATATGGAGATGATGGTCACGTTGGATACGGTACTAGTACTCTTAAGTACTTCAGTCATCGGGATAAAATGACAAGGTCATGTTTATCCGATTATAGAGACTAGTTACCAGACATCCGACATGTGCTTCGTACGGGGCAGACACAATTCCAGCCCCAGGCCTAGCACGTGATCATTCGATACTGGACAAAAATATGAAATACTATGTATACTATACCGCTGATATAGATCCTTTATTCCTGTAAGGATATTTCCAGAGAATTGGGTAGGCATGACGCTTTGCTAGAGGCCAACTTTGTCTTGTAAATCGGTATAAACGTAGTACGAGGTACTTACGTGTTCGGATAGTCTGACGACCGAATTTACTGCCAACATATCCGGGGATCTCATGGGTCGCTTCCGAAGATTCACCGATGACGTATGACTCGCACTCTAAATTATCTGGGATTAATTAGAAGAGAGAGAAAATTAATTTGGGATTAATAGAGAGATATTTTCACTGGGATAAAATATCATTTAAAGAGAGATAACGGTTAATTTGGAATTATCGATAAATTAATATATTTGATATATTATACGAAATTGGATTTCGACGCGGAATTAAAATTAGATTTTAATTCGGGTGAACGAATTAATTTAGAATTAATTCGTTAGCGACGTGAATAGTAATTATGCTAGGCATGATTATTTAATTAATTAGATTTAATTACGATGCAACGGAAAATTCGTTAATTTGGAATTAGCGAACCCGAGCCCGTTATTATTTGCGAGCGCATTCGTATTTCGAATTCGAGTGCGGCATGCAAGTCAAATCAAGCGTCAAATCACTAGTCGCAACTAGCGTCACATCATTCGTCAATCAAGTGATGGATGTATTTCACTTTGAGTGATTGACGCAAGTCACTATTCATGATTGATGGATTGATGTGAGTTGATGGAAGTGGTTGAAGCCATAATGACTTGATTTTTGAAAATCAAAAATTTTGTAAATCATTTATTTGTTTTTGGAAAATAAATAAAGAGTATTAGATACACTTTCCATCTAACACACACATCTCTATCTCCTCTCTTTCTTCTTCCTCTCCACACGCCCAAAGGGCTCAAAAACCTTCTGGTTTTGCTGTTGCTGCCGAGCAGTGAAGGGAAGCACTAGAGTCGCGATTTTGTGGCCAAATCACGAGTGCTAGCACACTACGAAGTCATGCGAAGGTGATAGGGAAGTCCACCCATGACCCTAGAATCGTTTGACGAAGCTTGGAGCTTGTTCGAGGAGCTCAAAAACAGAAAATGGATGAGCATGGACTGCTCACTGCCGTGAACTATCAAGGAGCATAAATCAAAGTTTTGTTGCTTGCCGTGTCCCTCAACCGCTCGATGTAAGTATTCCGCAACTTCGTTGATTTGTATTCACACATGTTTCATGCTATTATTGATCTTGAGACCTTAATAGAAACCAACAATGGCATCTAGAGCAAGGTTTGAACATGAAATTAACTTAGTGTTAAAATTTGGGTAAAAATGTGTTTGAGCATGATTAATGAAATTGGATGATTTAGAATGCTTAAAGTATGTTTAATTGATGGTTGATTGGATCAATTTATTGAAATTGTGATTGGATCATTTTTTTTCCCCAAATTGTTATGTTGGCCGAATGGTGCCCTAAGTTTGTTCTTGGTGAATTTTGATTTTTTGATTCATTGGATTAGTTAGAATCATTCGGGAATGTGATTTAATGTCGATTGAGGATTTAATTGGATTGAAACCGAATCGGACACAAAATCCCCTCCTTAGCCGAGAGCAATTGAGCATGTATTGGGTTTGATTTTTTGTTAAATTATGTTGGACCTGATTTAATGTAAATGAGCATGATTAATTGTATAAATTGATGTTTTAGAAATGTTAATTTGGGTGATTAATCATGATATACACTTTAGGTTAATTAAATGTGAAAATGGATTTTTTGTATTTAATTAATTGGGCCTTAAAATTGGATTTGGCCTTTAATGTTGTAAATGGGCTTAATGGGCTTTGTTGTACAAAGTTGGGTTTAGGTAAAATTGTTTGGATCCAATTAGGCGCAAAACCGCCTCCATAAAGCCCAAATGCGACTTAATGGACCTTTAAAGTTTAATTGGGCCTAATGGGCCAAAATTGATTTATGGGCTTATATGGTAACTCCCGGATTGGATTTTGGTTATTCGGTTTGACCCGAGTTGACCAAAAGTCCACGCCTTAAGAAATTAATTAAAAGCCCATTGGACTTTAATTAAATTGACGTGGACGTTAATCGGGCTTTGAGACCCGTAACGATTAAATTTGGAATTTAAGTCGTAAAAGGTTTATTATTAAAGTATAATATTTAATTTGGAATTAAATAGTAAATTAGAAATGAATGCATATTAAATTGGTTTTAATGATGTAGTTTAATTTAATTCGAGAATTCAAACTTTGAGTACTTATTCGTAAAACGAGTTTGACTCCAGCAAAATGAATTAAATGTTAGTTGGACTAATATTTAAATGTTGTTTTAATAAATAGTTGGACTATATTCAAACTATTCATTTATAGTTGATTTTTATAATTGGATTATAGTAATCAATATAATTGATTTTAATCTATTAAATTATAGTTGATTAAATAGTTGGACTATTGTAATCATTATAATAAATAGTACCTAAATCGTTGATTAAATAGTTGGATTATTAAAATCAAGATTAAATTGAAAGATTGACATTTAAAACATAATCTTAGGGAAAATGTATTTAAATGGTTTAATATTCAAATTGGGAATAATTTCAGGATGATCCTGGAAAATAATAAGTTATTTTATCTGATAAAATAACATATTATGCATAAAGCCCGGAGTTAAGCAAATAGTCGAGCATAATCTTTGGAAGATTTATGTGATGATAACTTAAGTGCTTAATCCATTAACTTGTCATAGTAGACTCCTTAATTTCTGAATCACAACTAAGGGTTAGATCCTTAAAGTATGATAAAGAAATTGAAGGATCTTCATAAATCTATGCTTAGATTTTAGAAGTACTAAAATTGCAATAGTAAACTCTTGGAGAGTTAATGACTATTCTCAATGAGATAAAGTCAAAACTTTGCAATTAGGCAAGTAGCGCAAGGCGCACTTTATTTCGATATTCTAGAAGGCCTAGGCTAGTCCAAAAGCTTATGGACTATGGAAAAGGAAAAAAAGGCAAAATCATTATAATCTTCTGGGAAGATAAAAGACATATCCAAAATGTCTGCTTAAATTGTGGCAAATGGATTGCGGAAGCATGACTGCCGTTTGAACAAAGCAGACAAGAAGGAATTGAAGAACGAGCAAGGCTCTGACTTCAAATATGATTGTCAATTATGTTTGTTCACTACTAGTATTAAAATTAAATTTTAAATACTTAGTGTGGTACATAAAATATATGTATTGATGTTTAGAATCTGTTTTGAACAGGATACTGACCTCAATTGAGATTTATCTGCGGATTGGACGGGACAAAAGTCGTTGTTTTAACCGTAGATACCTAACTTAGGAACTACCCTTGGGTGCGTACCTTAATTTGGAACTGTTATAATGTACTAGTTTGACTAGATACATTATCTCCATATCAGTGTTTAACCCGCTGCGGGTGACCTTTATATTTTAGAACACTAAAGTGTTTTTCATATATAAGATGATATGAGATAAACACATTAGATGTGAAACAGAATTTATATTTTGAATATAATAAATCTAATAATATAACATGACAAACAAATAGCTCAACTGATTTGATCAGTTGAAACATATTGTGGCTTGTTGTCTGAGACAAATCAAACAAGACTCGTATTGTTAGACAGTTATGACCCATAGCGTCACTATTTTGTAAATGATATTGTATTATTGTACAAAATTAACTATGTAGT
>SKCR01000521.1:0-29030 GCA_019454045.1 Zanthoxylum bungeanum | reverse complement strand
GGAAAGGGTAACTAGACCTCCTGAACGCTTGTATTTGATACAAGAAAAGAGTCTGTATGTTCTCTTAGTTGAAGAGACAGATCCTTTCACCTATAGAGAATCGATGTTGGACATCGACTCCGTGAAATGGCAAAGTGCCATGAAATCCGAGATTGACTCAATGCATGAAAATCAAGTTTGGGACTTGATTCTGCTTCCCGAAGGAATTGTTCCTATCGGTTGTAAATGGGTTTACAAGAGGAAGCGCGGGCCTGACGGTAAGGTTGAAACTTACAAGGCCCGACTGGTAGCAAAAGGTTACATGCAGCGACCTGGCGTCGACTACGATGAAACTTTTTCGCCGATGGCAATGCTTAAGTCTATCCGGATTTTGCTTTCTATAGCTGCGTATCATGACTACGAGATTTGGCAAATGGATGTCAAAACGGCTTTTCTAAATGGATTTCTTGATGAAGAAATCTATATGGAACAGCCGGAAGGTTTCACGTCCAGCGAAACCTCGGGTATGGTATGTAAGCTTAAGAAGTCCATTTATGGACTTAAACAAGCTTCACGAAGTTGGAATCTTCGATTCGATGAGATTATTAGATCGTCTAGTTTTCTCAAGAATTCGGAAGAATCCTGTGTGTATCAGAAGGCCAGTGGAGCATGGTCGTATTTTTAGTCCTATATGTTGATGACATCCTAATCATTGGGAATGATTTAGGTATGTTGCAAGGCGTCAAAGCGTACCTCTGTAAGAATTTCTCCATGAAGGACCTGGGAGAAGCTTCCTATGTTTTAGGGATAAAACTCTATAGAGATAGACAAAGGAGGCTGATTGGGTTATCCCATCAACAACGTACTAGATAAGATCTTAGAACGGTATAGCTTTGGTAACTGTAAGACAGCAAACATACCGTTCCGACATGGGATTCATGTTTGGGTAGCATAATGTATGACATGTTATGTACGAGGCCTGATATCAGTTTCGCTGTTAGCGTAACTAGTCGATATCAGTCCAATCCAGGTAATGACCATTGGATGGCCATTAAACATATCCTAAAGTATCTTAAAAGTACTAAGGATAAGTTAATAGTTTATGGAGGAAACTAACTGTAAGTTAATGGGTATACAGACTCCGATTTCCAATCGGATCCCGATGATAGAAAGTCTACATCTGGATTTGTCTTTACCCTTAACGGAGGTGCAGTTTGTTGGAAGAGTTCCAAACAGGGATCGAAAACTGATTCCACCACTGAGGCGGAATATATTGCGGCTTCTGAAGCCGCAAAAGAGGCTGTGTGGATAAAGAACTTTATCACAGAATTGGGAGTTGTCCCAAGTATCGAGAATGCGATTCCGTTATACTGTGATAATACTGGAGCCATTGCGCAAGCAAAGGAACCGAGGGCGCATCAGAAGTCGAAGCATGTGGAACGCAAGTACCACATCATTCGAGAGATCGTGTCGCGAGGGGATATTGTCGTGTGCAAGATACCGAGTGAAGATAATGTAGCAGACCCACTGACGAAGGCCATACCTCCGAAGTTGTTTGATAAACACGTGGAGTCGATGGGTATTAGATACAATCGATATTGGCACTAGAGCAAGTGGGAGATTTTGTTGGGGTTGGTGCTCAGAGCGCCAATTCCCGGTTGTATTTCTGTTAAATACTTCTGTAAAATATTATTATTATGAATAATATATGCAGTTTCTATAATATAATCTATCTTTCTATATGGTAAAGACGTAATGACCCTAGAATGATTAGTCATGATACAGTTGCAAAAGCGTCGCAACGGACATTGAGAGTATCATGACGTTGTCATTCTCAGACAGTTCCTCCTGGTCAAGGTTTACACTACTTGGTCAGTATAGTAAACCCGTTGAGACCGGTACATGTCGTATACTGGAATATATGATTCCAATGGTTTCTCAATGAACCATTAGTCTTGGAGACTAGTATAGACCTGTAGGTGTTTATAGCGGATAAACACTGAACGACTCACCGAAGATTCTTAATGGATGGTACACCAGCATCAATAAGAATCTTCTTGGGTTGAGTAGCACTTGTGATTCTTAGACTTGAGATGCCATTGTGGGCACATGAGACATCTTCTACATTTAGACGGCAGTCACGTCACCGATCTATTTAGATCAGACCTCCGCCTGTTCGTTGGGTGTAGATAGATCCCCAGGGTGTCCTATGTGTATCAAGATAGGATCCGCCAGTTCTGTGTATCAGAGCATAGGTAGTCCATATGATTAGCAATCAGATAAAACCATGGGCCCGTGGTAAAGTTTAGAAGCTAGTTCTAAACATTCTTTTGAGATTGCTAATAGAATAGTCGACTGGATAATCCCGATAGAGATTTGACGTTTACATCTATATCTCTGGGATTTATCCGGATACCTGTGACGGAGGAATTATACATTTGCCATGACCTCGACCTGTATGGTTCAGCGAGATTATCCGTGATCGTCATAATCGACGGGTGGATAGATTATGGACACGAAATTTGATTTCGTGACGGATATACCTGAATCTAGAGAGTCTCAATAATGAAACATACTCGTAGAGCACTAGAGCAACATTAATAAATAATATTGATTATTTATAAAGTCGTTTAAAGGTTAAACGCAAGATATGTGCTAAAAGAGACTAGATAGTCATTTGCTTAATTTTGTGTATTTACATTTAATACTTGATTAATTTAAATACACATTAATTAATAGTCAAAATGAGTTATTTGACTTATATCCTAAATAAATATATGTTTTTAATATTTAATGTAAATATTATATATATATATTTAATATATTTGTATTTGATTAATTAATTAATTATTTAATTGTTAAATGATTAAATAAATTAAAATATAAATATCTTACATTAGGATATTTAAAGTAAATGATGTTAGTTGCTTTGTTGACTTAAATAATATCTAATAAAGTTGTATTAAGATATTTATGCAAGTTGATTAAATACGTTTGAAATGAAATTGAAATTAATTGACTTGTATTTGGCTTGGTCATTTTCGGCCAAAGGCAAAATGGAACAAGTATATATTGATTTTCATTTCACTTTCATAATAACCTAATACACTTTACCAAATAAACTCCATTGAAGAAAACTAAGGAAAGCTTGAGAAAAAGAAAGACAATCAAAGATAGCTTGGAATTTAGTAAGTTTTTCAACTTGCTATTAAGGGAAATTGTTCCTTAGGTCTAGGCTTCAACATGTGATGTTCTTAGATTATTTCTTCTTTATTTCTTTGTGTTTTGTTGATGGAAGTTTGATAGAAGTGTTGAGCATGTATAGTGAAGGAAGTGTATAACTATTGTAGTAATAAACTTTCTTTTATGGTTTTTGAAACCATGTTGCTAATCTAGAGTTATTGACCCACTCTTAAATGACCTAGATTTGATCTTGAGTTGTTTCATTGTGTTGAGACTTGGATTGGATGGAAGAATGATGATTGAAGTAATTGATTTAATGTATTTGGTCTAATTTGTCCATTTGTGGAAATTGAAAAATTAGGGTTCATGACCAATTCCAAATTTGGGGATTTTCATATATGTTGTGTATTTGTGTGTATATGATGCATATAAGTTTCATGTTGATTGGATTTCATTTGATGAGTTTTGAGACATGAAATGACCAAATGGCCAAATTGGGCACCAAATGGTGCATTCGGCTTTGCATAGAATTTGGGGATTTTGTGGTTTTGGTGTTTTGATGTTTTGAACATCATAGTTCATCTTGGAAATGATTTAGAATCATTCAAAATTGATTTGATCAATTTCGGACTAAAATGGAAAAAATACAAAGCAAGGGTATTTCGGTAAATTCACTTAAAATTGTTTTATTGAATTTATTTTCATAATTTGATTATTGAAATATTAAATAAATATGTTTATTTAATTAATCCGAGAAAAAGTTTTGAAATCTGAAAATCGGATTTTCACCGCTTCCGCTGCGTTACCAGATTCACCCCCTAGAAACCCCTACAACACCAGCGTCACACGCCTGAGGCCCATCCGCGCCTATAATTGAGCTCGAAATTTCAGATTTTGTTGTACCATTCCCTCCCATTTCTTTGATGTAAATAGGGAGTTCTTCTCTCTCTAAGTTTCTTTTAATTTTTAGTTTTTAGTTTTGTAATAATTTTAATTACTTTTGTAATAATAGTAATTTACTTTCTTTATTTTTAAAGTTTTTATTATTCACCATGAGGAGGTAACTTCCCCAGCTAGGGTGAAAGGTAATTATTTTACTATTGCTATTTAGATTAATCTCCCTTAAAAATAATATATTCACTATTTAAAATTTGACTTAAAAGGATACCGCTAGATTGGTCGGTTGGTAATTTGGTTCCGCCTTATGGCTGGTTTATGGACAAATATTACCGCCTTAATGGCTGGTTGGACTTAATTTGACTTAATCAGGATACCGCCAGATTGGTCGGTCGGTAATATTATCACAAGTTTATATATTATCTTATGGGAGATATCTAAATTAGTAGTAGTAAAAATAATTCCTTTTACCTTAACATTTTATTTTATTGTAATTTACTTTTCATTTTCAGTATTTTACTTACCGCATTTTACTTTATGTCTTTTATTTTCAAGTTTTTACTAGCCCTAGTTATGTGTTGTAACTAAATTAGTTATCTGGGGTTGTGATGATTTTTAATATCACTGTTTTATAAGGGGTTAGATTATAGCTTGGGTAATATAAAGATTTATTTATTGAATCTTAATCTTAATGCTTTTTAATTAACTGGCCATTAATAAAATTGATTAGGTAAACTTAAAATGAACTAGACATAGAGATTTTATGTTTAAGACCTCAGACTCAATAGCCCACGATCTTCCTTGAGGATAGATAACCCTTTAATAGATTTCCTTACAAGATAGGAATATACCTGTCGGGTGGGGGTAGCCATAATTGGAACTTAAACTTAATGAATTCAGATAATTTGGTTGACATAGACATATGGTTCAATTGGGTTAAACTAGGTATTTATGTCTGACCATCGATAGAGGCTTACACATAATTTAGTATTCCAGGTTAATAAATCAATATATTACCCAACTTTAAGATAACCACTTCATATTTAAAATGATATTAAAAGAAATCACAACCCTGGATAGTTTTTAATATTGAATTTTCTTAAACCTACTTTCGACAATCTTATTTACTTGCTTTTAAATTTAGAATCGTCACCATTTCAAATCAATCAATCAATTCGTTAGATACTAGTAATCATTTGACTTCATAAAATTAATAGTTTAGATATTAAGTCCTCGTGGGAACGATACTTTTTATACTACTTGAACGATACGTACGCTTGCGTTATACGTGTGTGTTTACGCCGGTCAAAATTGTAACACAATCTTCAAATACACAAGAATCACGCAAGTCGGAGAGAGTCAGAAAAACAACCTGGGAGGTATGGGTTTCTGATCTCACCTCGTAAAGATGTCAATCTTATTGAGGAACATGAACCGACTACGTATGAAGAAGTGATACAAGGTATCGACTCCCTATTATGGCAAAGTGCCATGAAATCTAAAATGGATTCCATGTATACCAACCAAGTTTGGACACTGGTTGATGTACCGGAAGGCATTGTGCCTATTGGTACTATATGAGTCTTCAAGGAAGACATACATGGATGGCAACATACCAACGTAGAAAGCTAGGCTTGTAGCGAAAAGGTATTGTTATCAACATTGTGTTGATTACAACGAAACCTTTTACATGTTGCCATGATTAAATCCATTTGGATAATGCTTGCTAATGTTGGATGTTTCATTTATGAAATATGGCAGCTGAACGTCAAAAACGCTTTCCTTAAACGGAAACCTTTTGGAGGATGTTTACAACATCCTGACGGTTTTGTCGTACCAAAACATGCAAACAAGGTTTGAAGTTAATTCGATTCATTTATGGATTGAAACAAGCATTACGTTCTTGGAACTAGCGTTTTGATGTAATCATAATGGTATATGATTTAATTCAAAACGAATATGATTCTTGTATATATAAGGAGGTTAGTGGGAGTGCACTGACAATGATTTTCCTATATATAATGATGATATATCATTTCTTGGAAATGACATTCCCATAATACAATCGATGAAAGATTGGCTTTCATGAAAATTCTCCATGGAATACTTGGGAGATGCAACCTTTATTCTAGGAATAAGGATCTACTGGGATAGATCTAAAAGTTGATGGCACTCTCTGAGAACTCGTACATTGAAATACATGTACGTGACCTGGTGTCTCATATGCTTTGAGCATATAGAGTCACAATCAGGCCAATCCAAGTGATAGTCACTGGATTGATGTTAAAAACATCCTTAAGTATCTTAGAGGAACTAAGGATGCTTTCTTAAGCTATGGAGAATGAGAACTTGAAGTGACTGGATTCACTGCTGCAAGTTTCCAAACCGACAATAACGATTGTAAGTCGTAATAAGGGTACTATATAGTTTGAATAACGGAACAGTGAGTTGGAAATCTTCCAAGCAAGATACTGTTGCTGAATAAACAACAAAAGTGGAATATTGTTGCAGCCGAGGCAGCAATAGAAGCACTTTGGATCTATATAATCCTAATTGGATTAAGAGTATTTATGTTAGCAGCTGAGCTAGGCTACAGCACAGGCTAAAGAATTAATGGTATCATCAATGATCCAAGCATGTTCTTCGACGTTTCCATCTGATTTGTGAGATCATACATCGTGGCGATGTGAAGATCGAGAAGGTTGCATCAGAGGACAACATTGCAGATCCACTGACGAAAGCTATTCCTCAGCAAAAGTTTGAGCGACATGTACATAGTTCAGGTATTAGATGCTTGAGTGACTGGCTATAGGCCAAGTGGGAGATTGTTAGACAATTATGACCATAACGTCACTATTTGTAAAAGACATTGTGGTTTTTGTACAAATTAACTATGTGGCAATGAAATTGTATTTTATCATTTTGTAATTTGATTACTTAAATATATAAATGATAAAAGTCCCTATGATTAGATCCAGATTATAAGATATGAGACAATATCAATCCATAATGGTTTAATCATTAAATATCCCTAGTCGTAGTATTATCGAGACTGAACATCGATAATGCGGAATAGACTAGTATTACACTTGTGCGTGTTATGGAAGAGTAATAACATAGTTCTCAAATATTTAAGTATTGGATACTTATGCAAGTGTGATAGGAGGTTGTGTTTACCGATAGTACGGAAACAGCTTCGCTCTAGATAGACCCCGCGGAATCCCATTGGTAGTATGACTATGTGTCTATGGGAATCCGCATCAGGGTAGATGTATTTGGTCTTAACCTAAGACTTGCATCGATAGACTTGCGACAATCAATACGCTTTGGTTTTGGTCGTCCAGGACTTTAACAGGTTCTGTGTACGCCTCTTCTGGGTTTATTGAGAATCATAGTGTATTGGGTGTGATGTCAAGACGGAAATATCACTTCAGTCATATGGAGATGATGATCACGTAGGGATACAGAACTGGTACTCTAATGGTTGCAACCAACGGGATAATATGACATGGTCATGATTATCCGATTAAAGAGACTAGTTGCTTGTAATCCGATATATACTTAGTACGGGGCATACACTATTCCATCCCCAGGCCTTGCATGTGACATCCGATACTGGATCGCAATATGCAATACTACGTATACTACACCTGACAAAGATTATATATTCCATTAAGAATATTTCTGGATAATTGGGTAGGCACGGTGCTTTGCTAGAAGCCAACCATGTCTCGTAAATCGGTAGAAATGTAGTACGAGGTACGTAAGTGTTCGGATAGTCCGACGACCGGTTTACTGCCAACATATGCAGGGATCTCTTGGGTCGCTTCCCGAAGATTCACCGATGACGTATGATTCGAGCATAATTAATATGGGATTAATTACGAGAGATTTTATCTAGGATAAAATACTATTTGAAGATAGAGAACGATTAATTTGGAATTAATCGATGAAATAATATATTCGATATATTAAACGAAATTAGATTTCGATGCGGAATTAAAATTGGATTTTAATTCGGGCAAACGAATTAATTTAGAATTAATTCACGAGCGATGTGAATAGTAATTTTGCTTGGCATAATTATTTAATTAAATTTGATTTAATTACGTTACAACGGAAAATTTTTTAATTTGGAATTAGCGAACCCGAGTCCGGAATGTGTTTGCAGCTCACTCGTATTTTGAATTAAAATACGGCCCACAAGTCACATCGCAAGTCACATCGTCTGTCACTTTAATGATGGAAGTCATGTCATTTTTTTTGTGATTGACAACCAGTCACTATTCATGATGGGAGTTGTTGAAGGCATTGAATGCCATTTTCCCTCCAATTTGCTTTATTCTTTTTTGGAAAAATGATATGCCAAATGGGGTGAATGACTTTTGTAATGTTTTTAGAAACAAAAACACAAGTCTTGCTCTCTCTTTCTCCCTCACGGTTTTGGAACCAAAACACTCTCCCAAATTTTCTTCTTTGGCCGAAAATATCAAAGGAAAAAGAGGTGATTTTTGTGGCAAAAATCTCTATTGCTAGCACATCAAAGGATCATTCAAGGTGATAGGGAAACCATCCCTAAAGCTTGGAATCAACTCAAAAGCTTTGAGTTTGGATTTCATCCCCAAATGAGACCTTGGCCGAAACTACAAGGAGAAAAATTTTTGTGTTCAACGCATCCAACATCCACTTTTTGTAAGTATGATTCCGCCATACTTTACTTTTGTATTCACATTATTTCATTGCTTATATTGATCTTGGAATGTCTTAGAGACAAATATGGAGGACATATACTGATGCAGTCACTAGGGATGGAGTCCACCAGTATGAGTCAGAAACATAGTGAGAGTCCATTTATAGTCAATTTTGAGTCTTGTATAAGTCATGAACGTGTGTAGTCATTGTAAAACGATTATTAATTAAATACAGTAATTTATATTGAGTTTGTTTCTATATTCTTGAGTTGGGCTACGATCCCACACGGATTACAGTCATGTAAATAAAAGTTTATTAGTTCCATTATTGGTTAAACAGTCAGAGACTAATGGGGTTAGTATGGCTATCCCCTGCTGGTAACATCTTCCAGATCGGGGATGTTACAAAGATGGTATCAGAGCATGGTCTATGGAGTCAATAACTGCAGTAGGCAGAGTGTTGGGGTCTTGTATACGCAGTATGTCCGGGATACCTGTATATGAGGCACTACCTCTCCAGTATCCGATCCTCGAGTACGTCCTCAAAGCGTCATAGACAGTTTAGTAAACCTTCTTAGATCATTCAAATAACATTCCTTGTAAAACCAATTTCACTCTAGGTACTAGATAAAAGATCTTCTTGAGATTATACCGATCTAGTACTAGAAAAATAAACAAGCTATGGAAATAGACAGTAGGATTTTAAGAAAAGTTAACATGGAAGTGAGAAAGGAAAATTATAAGAAGTACAAAATGGTGCATACAAGTACAGGTAGTCAGAGATAAAGAATAGTAAGAGGATGGGATAAGATAGAGAGATTTTGAGGATATATACCCAGAAATATGTAATAGAATAGAAAAGCCCGAATGAGTAATAGAACGCTTAGAAGTAAGATCCTTTCCCTCTTCAGAACACTCTTTCAAGTCAAACTAGTAGTCTCCAAGTACTTCCTATAGATAGTAAAGACCCATGAGTACCTATTCAGGAAAAATAGGAAGAAAAATAAAAGTTAGGAAGTGGAGTACGATACAGAAGGTAGATATCTAAGTAATTGGAAGTAAATAGAGTTAGAGAAATAGAAACATACAAGAAATGTTAAACAAACATGGAGTTAAGTAATAAAGATGATACTAGAACTAGTAGAAAAAGGAGAGTGTAGCAAGACTAGACCGGAATGAAATGTCGAAGAGGTCTAAGCAAAACTTCTTTTCCCCAAGCGAGATTCCCTTCATTCCCTGAAATTCTTCCAAAAGTTAACCAGATAATTCTCGAGCGTCTCGAATAGATAGTGAGTTTCCTGAATACCCGAGAACAAAATGAGTGGCGACCGAAGCAATAGTTAGTTACCCTAGTCAAGGAATCCGATAGATAAATCCCCGACCTACCCAAATCCTCACTCATTCGAGATACTAGTTAAAGAAGTTATCCTGACAGAGTCTATCTCATACCCATCCTACATGAGCAATAGACTCCATCAGGACATAAAGTACGAGAATAAGGATGAAGAAGCTCCCCGAGCCATAAAGAAAAAGACCAATGAGATGTAAGCAGTTCTTTTCAGTATGATTATAGGCGATCGTAAGAAAACCCAACGGGAGTCCACTTCAAGAAATGAAATGACCTTGAGAGGCAGACCATATAGGATAAGGATCAAGGAAGTTTCGAGGATATAAAGAAGAAAACCCAGGGTAGCGCAAAGATTAAAGTAAGTCAGAATGAAGCTTGTTAGACCTGCAGAAGTTCACAAAAGATCAGATGTCGTAGAAACCACAAATAAGTCGAGTCAGTAAGAGATACGTAAAAGAATATAAGAATAGACCTATGAAGATGAAGATACTTAAGAAGTGATAAGAGTACCAGTATGGACAATAGAATAAAGTGATCAAATCAAGGGTTATAGCAAGGAACAAGAAGTTGAGATCCAAGAAACAAATAGAAGAACGACCTACCATTAGTCTTAGAAGTAGAAAGTATAGTAAGAGGATATGACATGCAAATGGTATGAGAAACGCGAGGAGTAACAAGGAAATCTAGTGTATTTTGGCGTGAAGATAATATAACAATGAAATAATAGAGTAAAGAATCGATGATAATTGTAAGACCCTAGATCTTGGTAAAGAAAAGAACTAGTAAATGAGAGCAATTGATATATTAGACAAATTATTTTTTTGAAACCATATTTTATGAGATAGCTCGACAACTAACTTGACGAATCCAAAGAATCATTGACAAGGAAACCGGATGAGGGAAAATTCAACGCTACAATAAATTAAGTTAAGTGTAGAAACCTTCATAGAAACAAAGAACCCTCAAGAAAGTAAAGAAATTAGAAGTACAAAAGATAATGGAGAATGATTCATAGGAATATAGTGAGTAACTTACAAAGAACCTCATGGTATTGAAAAGAATGTTGATTTTAGGAAGAAAGTAACGTTGGATCAAAGATTTAGTAGAGGATGCCATCAGTAACCGAAGTAAATAGAATTTTCAAGGGAGTTAAGGAGTAAGGAGTTAAGGAATTACGATAAGAAATTAACCTTCGTATCAGAATGAGTCCCGTAGGAAAGATAGCAAAGAGAATATAGTAGTATTCAGAAAGAATATGGTAACTACAGGAAATTAATCAACAGAAATGATAAAGTGAAAGTATAAGGAACTTATTAGAAAGTATACCTCTAGAAAGACTTTGTATGAAATGTGGACTGATTAATTGATGTAAATGACCGGAAGTAAGGTAAGAAAAGGCAAGTGAGAGAAGTTTTAACAGTAAAACCCTATGTAGGAAAAGACACCAGACATGTATGTACGAGAGTTCTAGGCAAAGGGTACGTGTCGCCGAAACACCATAACAGAAGGGTCTCAAGACTAGTTTCCACCCTCCTAACCCTCGATCGATACCAGCAAAAAAGATGGACCTAAAACATAACCTTGAGATAACCCAAAAGCAAGTATAATAGTGATAGTTAGATGATCGAAAAACGACTCTTAAGAACAGCAACAAATCGGAATAAAAGAAATGAATAGATAGCCTAAGTAAGAGAATTAAAGAGAAGTTGTTAGATAAGGTAAAAAATGGAAGAAGTACTAGTAAGCATACGCTAAGAATGTAAAGGACAACGTTAAGAATAACCAAGGACATATGAGAACAAATATCCTTTGAGTAAGGGAACAAAGATATGATCCATAGTAGATTTAGTTAAGAACAAATTAGAAAAGTAAAGAAAAAGGTTAGATGATACAAGTATTGAAAGTGAAATTGTTAAGGCACAACAACAAACAAGAGAGGAAATATTAAGTAAGTATCGACAAAAGTGTAGTATGATATAGAAATATGAGATATTCTAGCATACAATCAAGTATAGAAGACGACTTGATAGTAAAGAAAGATCAATGAGATAAGACGTATAGACGAAGTCCAAGAATTAATAAGAGAAACTAAGTTAATAGTTAAGTGATGAGAAAGAATAATAAGATCAAGTTGGACAAATCGAACAAAGTAATACTAAGTACAGATAGAATCTTTAGTAAAAGTCAAGGTATCAGCCACTAAGAATCTGATCAAGTTAAGAAAATATGGAGCATAAGTAAAGACGTTTAAGAAAGAGATCTTGGAGATAAGATATATTGAGTACAAGTAAAGATCCATAAAAGAAATAGTCATGAATACTCAGCAGAAGTCTTACAAAGAGAAAAGAGGAGAAACCAAGTAGCTAGCAGAGGTCAGAGACAAAAAGATAAGTATAGTAGTATTTCTGGATATTCTCAAAACTAATAAAACCACGGGTTAGACACCAGAGAGGATTCGAGGACGAATCCTATTTAAGGGGGAGAATTTGTAACGACCGATAGTTTAGTTACTATTATGTTGTAAGTACTGTGGTATTGTTGGACGAAGATAATATAAAATAAATTATATTGAGACTCAAATATGCTCATTAGATGACTTTGGGGACAATCGGTAAATTTCTCGAAGTCCCGGGACGGGACTGTACCGTGTTTCTTTTGGACTGCCCATAGTATTTAGGATGTAACTTTTTTATACGATCTCCGATTGTTATGAATTTATATCGTCGGAAAACTGAGATCGAGACCTACAACTTCCGTCTTGAACAGTTTCCCAAATTCGGATCAGAAACTGGTCTAAAACGTGAGTCAAAATAAGGATGAATAGTAATTTCGGGGTTAAAAAGAGAAAGCTCAAACTTTCGACAATTTTCTACACACTTCCACAAATTAAAAAATATCTAAGGCACCCCCACTATATAAGTGTAACTATTCACAAATTACAAATTTTGGGAAAGAAATGGAAGGAGGATGAAGCCAAGACATTCATGGCAACCATTGCAGGCTTGGAGGGTGAAGGAATCAAGCATGGAAGAGGTAAGAAACCTAGAACCCAAGTTTAAAATAATTTGTAATTTGATTATTGTAAGATTGTGGTGAATTGGTGACTTGAAATAATGGAGTTTGGGTAGTTTTGTGTCAATGGAATGGGTGTTTGGGTAGTTTTAGATTTGTTATTCAAGTTGTTGATTCGGTTAGGATGATGTTGTTGAGATGTTAGGAGTATGATTTAATGATAGATTGAATGTTATACTTGCTTGTGGATGCATTGGAGAGATAGAGTTTGTTTAGAGTTGTGTGGGATTGGATTTTGGGGCCAACCATGGAGAGGCAGAATCTGCCTAGAAAATCGGCGACGCGTCGCTACGCGGCGACTAGAAACCAGAGATTTTTTTTAGTGAACGCGACGCGTAACCAAAAGTAAGGGTATCGTTTTACAATTCATTGGGGAGATAAAAAGGTTCTAATAAGGAAATTCGATTAGATTAAGGAAATTTATTTGATTATGAATCATATTTTATAACTGTTGATTCTAATTAAGTTCCGATCATAGAATATGCATATGAACCACATTCTCCTTCGACCAAGGATTCAGTGCCAGCCAAATTCAATCACTATGAGTGGACACTCTATTTTCCAATTGATTTTTCATTTATGTTATTTGAATAAAAACTTATTTTTCTCGCTTTTAGGGCATTAGCCAATTTCTTTATCAGTTATGTTTTGTTTATCATACTTTATGAAATGTTTTAGAAAGGAAATGTTTTCAGAATATGAGTATTATGATTTTTTGAGGCATGGGGGAAAAACTCACCCCAGTATTCAATTTGAGATACAATTGGAATTGACAGATACATAGGACATGTGCACATGTAGAAGACTAGGGGGACGTCGATACGTAATGCCCCTTGATCCTAGTTTCAAAGCCAGGATGACGGCATAGGTTCATGTACCTGAACTCTAGTTCAGAGCTTGGGTGGTAGCATAGATCCGCACCCCCAGTTCTAGTTTGTCGCTTGGGGACGGCGATACGGAACACCCCAAGACCACCCGTTTCAGAGACCCGGTTGAGTATTTCCCGGACTCGTCCAGTTGAGTTATTTTCCTGGGCGTAGAGCACCACTAGTTTCAGAGACCCGGTTGAGTCTTTCCTGGACACGTCCAGTTGAGTCATTTTCCTGGGTTTAGAGCACCACTAGTATCAGAGACACAGTTTTTATGGGCTATAGTTAGGCGTATCGGGGGACGGCGATACGTAACACCCTCATACGTCAGCTTTTTTTTTTAAATAGAGACACAATTTTCAGTTATAGTTTTCAGAAAGAGTTTTCAGTTTTCAACTACAGTTCTCAGAAAAAGTTTTCAGTTTTCAGCCATAGTTTTCAGAAAGAGCTTTTAGAAAAGGAAGTTTCCAGAAACATCAGTTTTATAAAAGATTCAAAATTTTAAAGCATTAACCAATTTTCTTATTAGGCTATTTCACGAATTTTTATTTAGAACCAAATGTTTTTATAATAGTTTATCATTTTTAGTCCACTCATTTAGATCGTATAGCGATCTAACCCCCACTTCAGTTTTTGTATCTTGCATATTCTCAGAGGATGAGCTCGAGATGACACATACTAATGCAATCACTAGGGATGGAGTCCACCAGTATGAGTCAGAAACATAGTGAGAGTCCAATTATAGTCAAGTTTGAGTCTTGTATAAGTCATGGACGTGTGTAGTCATTGTAAAACGATTATTATTTAAATACGATAATTTATATTGAGTTTGTTTTCTATGTTCTTGAGTTGGGCTACGGTCCCACACAGATTACAGTCATGTAAATAAAAGTTTATTAGTTCTATTATTGGTTAAATAGTAAGAGGCTTATGGGGTTAGTACGGTTATCCCATGCCGGTAACATCTTCCAGATCGAGGATGTTACACATCCAAAACCCATGAGAGATAGTTTCTTCCGGAAACTTCGAATGTGGGAATTCGTATGTTTATGAGGTTTGACATATTCAAGGTTCCTTAAAAGGTATAGAAAGAAATATATGTGTCATAATTATATAAAAATAATTGCAAAGTAAAAAGAATATCATGCATATATTTAGAACTTCAAGTTTATGAATATTATATTATAGATTCAGAACTTCAGGTTCTATGATAAATTTAAAACTGGAGGTTTTAATCTAATATCTAATTAATGGAGGTTAGAACTTCAGGTTCTTTAATTTTAGTGTAATTTAGAACTTCGGGTTTTATAATTATTTTCTAGATTTAAAACTGCAAGTTCTAATCTAAAAATTAATTAATGAGTTTAGAATTTTGGGTTCTAATTTATCTCTTATAGTTAATCATTATGAAAGAAATTAATATAAATTAGGAAATAAAAACACCATTTTTTCTTGATGTGGAGGATCCAAATTAATGACAACCATAGAGTATACTAATAAAACCATAATAACAATATATTTGAAACATAACATAATGAATTTAGAACTATTGGTTCTATTTTTAATATTGAAATTCAGAACTTCAAGTCAAAATTATTAATACTGCAACTTCAAGTTGCACTAAAATAAAACGAATAAAAAAGTTGAGATCCACGACATCAATGTTCAACCAAAAAGAAACCAGAATCTCAAAGCATGACTTTGATTTCAGTAATTGACTTCAGGATTATCTACCGCTGCATTCACACTTATATAAATAAATTCTCATGTTGAACAAATCATCATCAAATTGATGTTGATAATGAAGCTATTACAGCCGCATGTTATCATCAACATTATTATCCATAAAATTTTCCAATAGGAAACAAAGGCTTGCCTTGTTTGATCATCATCAAATTTTTCGGTAGCAAACAAAAACTATTTTTGTGATGATCATAAATCGCATGGACCATTCAATACCAAATTAAAGCTTCTGGCTTATTTAGTTTTAACTCAACATTTTTTTTTGTAAAAAAACTAGAAGCCGATCGTACTGATAACGTGTTATAAAAGTAAAGAGAAATAGAATAATATAGTACCTTGAAAGCTGCAGTATTTTCTTATTAATTCTGAATAAATTGATTTTGATACAAAACTACAAAGGGGTTCCTCTATATTTTTAGGAAGGAGTTATGGTGTGATGAGTTACAAAATAATAAAATAATAATAAATTACAAGATAAAGATTAAGTTGTTGGGATCATCACAAATTACAACAGATTCAATACTGAGTTCAGTTGTGCTATTTTTCATAACTTTCTATCACTTGAATAGTAATGCTCAGTTATAATTCGGTTATAATTAAATTATTATCTAATAATTATCAATCAAAATTTATTAAAAAAAACTCAATATAAAGCTCAACTCAAATCTGAATCTAAATCCTTAAAAATAACGGTAAAGTCGTGATTCAACATTTTTAAAATTCATTGAACAATTACAGTGAGATCCTTTTCATTTTTCCATGCTATTAGTGATAGGCGACCTCATCAAATAATCACTCTTGTAGGAGTAGTTTTTTTTTAATACCACGAATGTATAACATGATACTATTAAGTAATAAATATATAATATGTATAATTATATTAAATATAACTATTGATGGTGGTTTTTCACCCAAGGAATGTTCAAATACTAAGCAGTGGTAGAATATGTATTGTACTTAGCAAAAAATGAAAGATAAAAGCCTAAGGGCCCGGAGAGACAAAAGGGATTTGATAAAGGAACACAACTACATGATTCGGGGGGGTTTTGTCAAAGACAAAACTTGTTGATGATAAAGCAAGTTGGGATACTGACCTGACCACCTAGAGGATGTTGATTTGAGGTTTTGTAAGAATTTATTGAAACCCAACCCGATGGGACTTTGTCAGTGAAACCCGAACTAATTGAGAGAGCTGAAGGAAAGATTTTATATTATCATCTATCTCGGTGTGCTGACTCGAGGAATGAAGATGAGATCATAGGCCGACTTGTGTTGAATTCATGTGATGTATGCCTTACTTGAGAAGATAAGCTTCTAGAAAGCTAATGATGACTGTGGGAAAATCAACGTTTCTCATTAGAATTAGCCCTTGCTAGCCACCTTAGGCCAATGTAGTGGTAGGGAGGTGGCAGAGCAGAGCCGCCATAGGCCGATGCAGTGATAGTGAAATGGGTGAATCCGATTGGCTCATTTGAGGTTGGTTAAGGAGAGTTGTGATGACAATGATGGTAAGGTGACATGGGTTGACGTCATTGGCGATGAAATAGTAAATTTTGAAGCCTATATAAATTGGTTACAGATTCAGAGACAAGGTGTAGGCACTGCATTTTTGCATGTGAGTCCTTATGATGAGTCTCATTTGGAGACACTACCTTTTAAGTCGAGGAAGTCGCGGGAAACGGTCATCGGAAGGGAATCGGTATTTTGTTAAATTTTATCCGCTTGTTTAGCTCCAAGCTCACTCGTTGGACCTCCGTTTCAAAGCATCTTTAGCCTAAAAAACCCATAAATCATTTAACCTTGGCCCAAACCCTTCACCCCCTAGACATTCACGGCAATCACAAAACAAAAAGTAAACCCTAAAAGACTCACTGAACGCCTCTATCTATCTCATTATCACCAGCCCTTCACGTAAAAAACAAAACAATAAACCCTCATTAAGACACACAGCCACACGTCCACGGCATTAACAAACACAAGGAGTCACTCACTGCCCACACCCAACACGTTAGCATCTAGCAACCCTAGCCAACACGCTTCACCCACTCAATCAGCCACGAACAGATCACTAGCCGAACCTGCACTCACTCCATTCACGCCATCTTACACGTCCCTCACCTAACTCATCACTCACGTAAGCCATCAAGCCCCCTGCCTCAACACGCACGATCAGCCACGCCCCCTGACCTTCACGTAATACCCCCCTGACCTTCGGTTGGATGTAAAATGTGTTCAATCGGGTATACAAAGTTTGATATGGTTTTCTTTATTTTTATATGCATTATGATGTGATGCGCATGAGATTAGTAAGTTGGATTAAAGGTCCTTCATTTCGAGGGGTTAAAGAACCTTTACCACGATACTTCACCGCGCCTTTCATTTCGTTATTCGCTTTTCTTTGTATGTCATTTCTTGCATAATCATGCATCATGTTGAATTGCGCATGGGCTTAGTAAGTCGGATTAAAGGTCCTCCATTTGGAGGGATAAAAAGCCTACGGTCTACCTTTACCACGATACTTTGCCGCGCCTTTTAGCCCGTTATTATTGATTAGGTGTCATCTATTCACCCGGTCACGTATGTGTCATGTTGTTTACTGTATTTTGAAGGTCACTGCTATAATCCCATTCGAACGCGTTTTAGATTGCCGCACGAACGCATGTTTTCTGTCTCAGTTCGTTCGAACGCGTTTACGAACGCTACTCGAACACGAACCTTCTGTTTACCTTTCGAACGCGGATACGAACGCCGCACGAACGCCCGCGGTAAACATGCTCTCTTCCATCACATCTCATGCATGATTACTCATTTTGTCATTTACCTTTTTGATTGTTCATGTTCTCGCATTTAGTCATTTATTGTGTTCAAAAGGGTCATATGTTCGTTTACATGATGCATGCTTATACGATAGTTATCTATTTATGCTTCCGCATTCATCTATTCAACATGTTCATGAAGTTATATGCGTGCCGTTATCCCGATTTACTTTCATGCGTGGTTGTGCAATTATTATCTATTGGCATGCCTATGATCAAATGTAATGTGCTTATGACATTGTATGCTTGCCGTATTTCAATTTATCTTTATGCATGGAAATTCAGACATAGATTATATGCAAATAGGTTGTATGCAAATATGAAAATGTGTTACATGGGAACTTAGATGAACTTTTGATGTATGCATGTGAACTTAGGAGTAAATAACCCCTTAGGAATATATGTTACCAGACTCGATTAAATTATTGCATAAATCATTTTATTACAAGTGGCATAAGTAAGGGACCATTCCGAACCCAGCGGTTTGAGGTCTTCCCTTGCGAAGGGTGAGTGCGGCCTTAAATCATTTTCCCGGTTCACACCGGGTGGCGACTCCATTATTTCTCCGGTTTAGTTCCCCCGCGGGCTACTCCGTACTCCCAAACGGGCCGTGAGCCCTGAACAGCATGCGTCGCCCATTTTCTGTGTCCCACACAAGGGTTAGCAAATTTCGTATCTCATAACTTGTAAAAAAGCTAAGAGCTTAAAAATGAATGATAGAGAGAGAAAGCTGGTCAGTTACTTGACCAAGTGAGTGGATTGTATCGAGATGGTGTAAAACCCGAGGTAGATTGTCACTTAGAGTGTTTATTTCCTATTATAGCTCGAGTCGGTCTTGACCCCGATAAATAATAAAATACACATCCTTTCTCCCGTGGACATAGGTTGGAGCTACTCTCCATCAAACCACGTAAACCTTGTGTTTATTTTGCCTGACTGCTAAGTTTGCTTTGGTTTCCTACTAACCAAACAAATTCATTATTGAGAGATGTTTGTTCAGAGGGTTAATTTCTCATATTACCCCTGGAATGAAAAACAGTTGTCAACAGTTGGCGCCGTCTGTGGAGATCAGTACAAATAGCAATAAGACACACTAAGATGATGGCATGGGACAGAAATCATAGAGCTCTGGAGGCCTTACCGGCGAAGTGGATGGGAAAGATGGAAGGGAATTTATGATTGGAAAGGGAAAATGCCCTAATTGAAAGTGAGACAACTCAGACCTTCAAAAAAATCACGATGGAGAAGATCGATAAGTTGAAGAGGAAAACAAGAGAACATGGAAAACTGTGGCCCAGTAGAAGGATCGAAAAGATTGCCAACGGGAAAAGAGTAGGTGGAGTATATAGGGATTGAGAAACATGGAGAATGAATGCTCATAAAGTAAGGTCGGTGGTTGTAGCTAGTGATGCACCAATAGATGGGCCTCATGAGGGATATGATGACAAGCAGACTCCGAAATCATCCAGTAACAACCTTTCCTTCAAGAAAAGTGATCAAGAGCGTTATCACGAATGAAGGCATAGAACTCCAAGTGGCAGGAGATATCACGCTCAAAGAAGCTAGTACAAGGAAGCTTTCAGCCGAGGTCATGAGAACACTGAGAGCCACTTAATGGACTAGTTCCAAAAGGAGATGAAGAATTGAGAGATGAGCATGCGATAAGGTGCTCGGGATGATAAAGATATGGAGACATCATCCTCTTTCACCAAGAAGGTGCTAGAGGTGGAGTTCCTGATGAGGTTCTTCAAGCCCTCAATGGACATTTATAAGGGTAACACAGACCCTAAGCTTTATGTTGAAAAAATTTATTTTACTCATAGAGATTCAAGGCGTGGTCAGAGACACATTCTGCAAGGTATTTCTACTAACCCTATGAGTACCGATCATCTTATGGTTCATGAATTTTACTCAATGGAGTATCAGTAGCTTTTCACAGCTAAGAAAGTTCTTCGTACGCCATTTCAAAGGGGCATGCGTACTAAGGAATACGATCGGGTCACTAAGGATAATGAAGTAGTGCGATGATGAGTCGTTTAAAAAATTCATTGACAGATACTATAGCTTAGTATTTTAGGTCGAGGCGTATGAGTCCCCTGAAGCATTTGAGATTTTTAAAGGGGCATTGAGGGTTGGGAGATTGTGGTCCCACTTTAAGATCCAAGAAGTACCAGATTATGTGACGGTCTTGGAACAGGCTCGAAAATTTATATTATTGGAGAAATAAGAGAAGATCGGCCGAGTGGGGGTTGTTTGGGTGCAAAATAAACCGAGGTAGGATAACCATCGGGATACTAGTAGTGGATAGAGAGGACCAGGTCTGAGGTAATATACGTTTAAGCTAAGGACCTAGGGTAACCCAGCACCAGAGGGGAGGCCTCCAATCATGGTAGCACATATTACTGAGGGCACGATGTATATTACCCTAAACATGCCTTTTTCGTAGATAGCTCGGGAGATATAGGACAAGGATTTGTCGAAAAAGCCCAAACCTATAAGGTTCCCAATGAAAAAGAAGGATACTAGGGCCTCTTGTGCTCATCACAATACAATCGGGCATAGCACCGAGAACTGCAGTGATTTGTAGGAGCAGGTAGAAGACCTGATGAGGAATGGCTACTGTAGAAGCGAGGCGTGTTTTACCGTTATGCCTAAGACATCGGCGACTATGACACTGTTGGGCTCACGGCCAGTAGAGAGTACGGATAGCCCCACGGGGAGACTAACGGGAGAATAAGGGAGTCGCCATCTGGTATGAGACACCGGGAATTATTTAAGGCCGCATTATACCCCTCGCAAGGTATGATTTTAAATCTATTTTAGTTCGGAATGGTTTTTTTACTAATGTTAGTATAATATTTACGCTCGAAAGATGTCTCCCCTCCTCTTATAATGTAATAACACGTAAAAGAAATTTAAAAGCATATAATACTCATAAAAAATAAAAATATCAATGTCATTACAACAATTGGTAAAAAATGACACTAAAGGAAAGTAAAGCATGCATTTCGTTGAAGAATCTCACGATCACCTATTCTTTGATTGTGATTTTACTAAAGTCATTTGGCAAGCGGTCTCATCAAAGGTACTAATTAGGTGGCCTACTCTGAATTGGGGAACGTTGCTTCGGTGGGCAGTTCTGAAGCTAAAACGTAAGGATGACACTTTTTGTGTGGTTGCTAGATTAGTTTTAGCAGCTTCAGTCTACTTTATTTGGTATGAACGGAATATGAGAGTGTTTGACAAATGCTCTATCTCACCGGATAGGGTTGTGGGGGAGATCATCGATTCTGTAAGATGTAGACTTATCTTTCTGGGAAGCAGCCACATGTTCCCTTGTTCTATTAAGCATGCCTGGAGCTTAGACTGATTTTCTTGACAAAAATGGATTGGTGTCTTCTTTTTCTGATGCTGAATAGGCGAGCTGTGGTTTTGCAGTGTGGAATTGAATTGCCTGATGATTTTTCTTGGTGCATAATCGATGTGGGATGAGTTTTGTTGGCTGTTTTTGTTGCTTTCTTCTTGTCCTAATCGATGTGGGACTATTAGCTTTTTGTTTTCGGTTTTTAGAATTGATTGGGCCGTTTTTTTGGAGTGTTGTCTGTCTGCTTTCGGTTGAGGAACCGTGTTTGGAGCGTCCGGGTTGTTGTCTTTTGCTGGCTGAATCGCCGTCTGGGTTGAGCCTCTTTTGTCTTTGGGCTCTGGGATGTGGTTGCTCTTGGTCTGCCTGTTTGAAAGACGTGGACCTTCGTTCTGGGCTGTAAGGCCATCCTCGGCTTTTTTCTTTGGTGCAGCTTATGTCTCGAATTGGATTCGTTGGATGTCACTCTTCTGATTTTAGTAGCTGGTTTGGACCGGTTTGTTTGGGCTTATTCTCAGCTTATTTTGCTTAGTTTTTCTGCTCTTTTTTTTGTTGTATCTTGGGCCGTGTAATTCGCTGTTTGTTTGTGGCTTTCTTGCTATGTGCGCTTTGCGCTTTTCCAGGGGCCTTCGTTCTGGGCTGTATAGCCCCTTATACATTTGTATAATCTTGTTCTTTTGGAATATATTGTAATTTTACAAGCAAAAAAAAAGCATGCATTTCGTGGGCTTGGCCTCAAAGAGGCCTAGCTGGATATGTCCATAGTAGGTCAGACTGTAAAAATTTCTAGAACATGCCAAGATCGTCTAAGAGTAATTCGTGTGTGAATTATCAAGAGAGTTGCGGAATACTCACATTGATTGGTTGAGGAGATTTCAAAAATTTCTTCTTTGTTGGATGTGTTGGAAGCTTCGGAGCTTGAGATCGAGTTCCAAACTCTCGGGTGAGTCTCCCTATCACATTCTTTTGAATCCTTATGTGCTAGCAAGAACAAATTTTGAAGAACAAAAATGTCTTCCATGGAGAGAGGCTCACGGTTTTACAAGGAGAGAGGAAGAGGAATAGTGCAATTTTAGTTTCCAAAACTTGTTAAAAAATGTGTGTGTTGACTTGTTTCAAAAACCAAAAAGCAAGTGTTACAAAACTTGCCCAACACACTTTAGTTGTGTAAAAGATTACATTTAATCCATCCAACTTCCATCATTCTTGTGACAAGTTGATCTAAGTTAGTGGGTCCCGCCACTTTGAATTCAAAATTCAAGTTGGTTCACACAACACACTTTGGGTTTGGTTTCGTTTAATCCGATTAAACGAATTTTCTGTCGCGACGTAATTAAATCCAATTTAATTGAATAATAATGCCTCGCAAAATTATTACGGAAGTCGCTTACGAATTAATTCTAAAATAATTTGTTCGCTTGAATTAAAATCCAATTTTAATTTCGCGTTGAAATCTAATTTCAATTAATATATCTAATATTATTTTAGCCCAATTAAATAAATTAAATAGAAAAATCCAATTTAACTATTAAATTTATTTTACCGATTAATTCCAAAATAACCGCGTTCTCTTCTCTCGACGAATTTAATCCCAAATAAATTCTCGACGCAATTAATCTAAGATTAATTCTTTATTTAATAATTAATTCCCAGAATAATTATTACAGTGATTAATCCCATATTAATTTTTTCTCTCTCATAATTAATCTCATATTAATTCTGTTCGAGTCAAACATCATCGGTGAATCTTTAGGAGGCGACCTAAGAGATCCCTGGATATGTTGGCAGTAAAAACGGTCATCGGATTATCCGAATACGTGCGTACCTAGTACCACGTTCTTACCAATTTACAAGACATGGTTGACTTCTAGCAAAGCATCTTGCCTACCCAATTCTCCAGAAATATTCTTTAAAGGAATATGTAATCTTTGTCAGACGTAGCATACATAGTATTATGTATTACGATCCAGTATCGGAATGTCACATGCTAGGCCTGTGGCTAAAATTGTGTCTGCCCCGTACGAAGTATATATCAGATCTCTGGTAACTAGTCTCAATATTCGGATAATCATGACCTAGTCATATTATCCCGATGACTGTATTATTTAAGAGTACTAGTTCCGTATCCTACGTGATCATCATCTCCATATGACTGAAGTGATACTTCCATCTTGACATCACATCCAATACACTACGATTCTCAGTATACCTAGAAGAGGCGTACACAGAACCTGTTAAAGCCCCGGACGACCAAAATCAAAATATACTAATTGTCGCAAGTATTAGCGATGCAAGTCTCAGGTTAAGACCAAATACACCTACCCTGATTCGGATTCCTATAGACACATAGTCATACTACCAATGGGATTTCGAGGGGTCTATCCAGAGCGAAGCTGTTTCCGTACCATCGGTAAATAGAACCTAATATTACACTTGCATGAGTCTCCAATACCCAAATATATGAGAACTATGCCATTATGCCTCCATAATGCGCACAAGTGCAATACTTGTCTATTCCGCATTATCGATGTCCAGTCTCGATAATACTACGACTATGGATATTTAATGATTAAACCTTTGTGGACTAATACTGTCTCATATCTTATTAATCTGGTACTAATCATATGGACTTTTATCATTTATATATCCCAATAATCTAATTACAAATGATAAAAGAGCAATTTCCTTTGTCACATAGTTAATTTGTACAACAATGCCATGTTCTGTACAAATATTGATGTTATGGGTCATAATTGTCCAACAATCTCCCACTTGGCCTATATCCAATCACTCAAGTGTCTAACACCTGACTATGTACGGGTTGCTCAAATTTCAGCTGAGAAACAGCTTTCGTCAGTGAATTTTCAAGGTTATCATCTGAAGAAATTTATTCGATCATCACATCGCCACAATGTATGATCGAACGAATCAGATGAATTAGTCGAAATATATACTTGGATCATTGATGAGACCGTAGTTCCTGAGCCTGTGATGTAGCCTAGCTCAGCTGCTAACAGAACTACTCATAATCCAATTAGGATTATATAGATCCAAAATGCTTCTATTGCTGCCTCAGCTGTAGCAATGTTCCGCTTTTTTTATTTATTCGGCAACAGTATCTTGCTTGGAAGATTTCCAGCTCACTGTTCCGTTATTCAAACTAAATATGTACCTTTATTGCGACTTAAGTCATCTTTGTCTGTTTGGAAACTTGCAGCGGTGAACCCAGTCACCTCAAGTTCTCATTTTCCATAAATGATCAGAAAACATCCTTAGTTCATCCAAGATACTCAAGGATGTTCTTTACATCAATCCAGTGACCATCTCTTGGATTGGACTTATAGCGTCTACATATATTTCAAAAACGTACGAACTCTGGGAGGGTTGTCAGTAGCTTTCTAGATCTATCCCAGTATATCTTTATTCCTAGAATAAAGCCTGTTTCTCCCAGGTATACCATGGAGAATTTCAATGAAAGCCAAGATTTCACCGATTATATTACAGGAATGTTATTGCTAAAAAGCAATACATCATCAACTTATAGGACATTCATTGTCAGTGCGCTCCCACTAACCTTATTATATACACAAGAATCATATTCATTTTGAATGAAATCATATACCATTATGATATCATCAAAACTATGGTTCCAAGAACGCTATGCTTGCTTTAATCCATAAATGGATCGATTTAACTTGCAAACCTTGTTTGCATATTTCGGCACGATAAAACCGCCAGGATGTTGTAAACATCCTCCAAAAGGTTTCCGTGAAGGAATGCGGTTTTGACGTCCATATGCCATATTTCATAAATGAAATATGCAGCATTAGCAAGCATTATCCGAATGGATTTAATCATGGCAACATGTGAAAAATTTCATCGTACTCGAAACCATGTCGTTAACGATACCCTTTCTATATAAGCCTAGCTGTATACATTTATATGTTGCCATCCATGTATCTCTTCCTTGAAGACTCATATAGTACCAATAGGCACAATGCCTTCTGGTACATCAACTAGTGTCCAAACTTGGTTGTATACATGGAATCCATTTCAGACTTCATGGCACTTTTGCCATAAAAGGAGTCGATACCTTGTATCACTTCCTCATACGTAGTCGGTTCATCTTTCTCAATAAGATTAATATCTACATGAGGTGAGATAAAAAAACCCATACCTCCCAGGTTATTTTCAGACTCTCTCTGACCTACGCGGTTCTTGTGTATTCGAAGATTATTGGTACAGTTTCATCCTTGATAAACTGTTGGTGTTCCGTGAGGACTCGGTGCCTGGAACAATATTACTCCAATTTTCATCGAGTTTTACTTTCCTCCCATTTACCACTGCATATAGGAATTCCTCTTAGGAAAACCGCATGGAGAGCAACAATTATATTGTTCTCTTGTGAGTTGTATAAGTACTATACTTTGGTTTCCCTAGGACAACCTACAATTAAGCACTTATCTGATTTGGGTTCTAGTTTGGTACCATCCAAACATTCAATTATATGCCCAGCATCCCAAATATTCAGGAATAAGAACCCGATTTCTTTCCTGTTCATATCTAATATGAAGTCTGTCTAACAGAATTTTGACGGAACCTTATCCAAAATAAGTATTGCACTGTTTAATGCGTATCCCTAGAAGGAAATTGGTAGCTCAGAGCAACTCATCATTAACCTTACAATGTCCAATAAAGTTCGGTTTATCTTATCGGACACACCGTCAATTTGAGGTGTCTCGGGAGGAGTCCACTGTGAAAGAATACCATACTCTTTCAAGTAATCGAGAAACTTATATATTTAAGTACTATCCACCATGGTCTGACCGTAATGTTTTAATACTTATATCGGTCCATTTTCTTACTTCGTGTCGAAACTCTTTGAATTACTCAAAAGTTTCTAACTTGTGTTTCATAAGATACGCATAACCGTAACGCGATGCCACATCTGTAAAGGTTACGAAGTATTCATATCCACCTCTAGCCTAGCTAGACATGTGCCCACTTACGTCACTATGAACGAGGGCTAACAGATCGGTGGTACTTGCACTTTTACCAAGTAAAAGGTGTTTTAGTCACTTTGCCTAATAAACTAGATTCGTAGACATCATTTGAATTAGAATCAAATCCGTCCTAGTATCCACTCTTCAAAAGTGTGGATATACGAGTCTTGTTAACGTGTCCCAGACAACAATGCCACAAATAAGTCTCATCTGATTAATTCAGTTTGAGCCATTTGTCTGTCATGTTATATGTTTGAGATTCATTTATATTCAAAATATAAATACTGTTATTCACATCTAATGTGTTTATCTCAATATCATCTTTCTAAACAAAACACTTAGTGTTCTAGAATATAAAAGTATACATGCAACGGGTTAAACTAGATACAAAGATAATGTTCCCAGTCAAAGTAGATACATTATAACAATCTCCTAATTTAAGTACATGCCCAAAGGGCAGTTCTAAAACTTAGGTTTCTACGGCCAAAACAGCGACTCTCGTCCCGTTTCCAACTCATAGGTTGATCTCATCTGAAGCCAGTCTCCTGCTAATCAGCAAATCCCGTACATCAGTACATATATTTATGTACTACATCCGGTATCTAAAATCCAATTTTAAAACCAGTAGTGGACATGTTTATAATAAACATACCTGAAGCCGGAGCCTTGCCCGTCTTTGCTTCCTTCATGTCTACCTTGTCCATATGGCAGTCATGCTTCCAGTGACCTCGTTTGCCACAGTTTAGGCAGACATCTTGGGATATGTCATTTGTCTTCCCAGAAGACTGTGACTATTTTGCCTTGCCCTTTTGTAAGCTCTGGCTCTGTCTCCTTGAGCATAGCCATTAACTCTCCAAGAGTTTTCTTATTGCAATTAGTACTTCTAAGATCTAAGAATAGATCTATGAAGATCCTTCAATTTCAATATCATACTATAAGGATCTAATCCTTAGTTCTGACGAAGAAATTAAGGAGTCATTGCGGCAAGCATAACGGATTGAGCAATAAAGTTATCATCACCATGAGTCTTCTAAAGCTAATGCTCCACTATTTTCTCAACTCCGGGCTCAGACCCGAGATGTCACTCTATCAAATAATGTAACTTCTTGGCTCCTAGGACTATCCTGAGGTTCTATTCCCAATTTTAAAATTGAAGCCGCTTAAAGACATTTTCACCCAGGATTATGTTTTAAACGCTAATCTTTCAGTTATCTTGATTCCAATAGTCCAACTATCCAATCAACGATTTCGGGTACAATCGAATATAATGATTATTATAGTCTAACTATATAATCAACTACTATTTGATTGGTTAAATTCAAATATATTGATTACTATAACCCAATTATATAATCAACTATAAATGAAGTAGTTTGAATACAGTCCAACTGTTCATTTAAAACAACAATTGAATATTAGTCCAACTAATATATTTATAATTAAATAATTAATGACAAAAAATGAAATGAGCGCGTATTGGCAAGTATCTAAACGAAATTATAAATTTAATACTTGCCTCCCATTATTTTTCAGTGAGCCTCTAACCCTCTGTGGAGTACTCGAGAAACCTAGTTTCCTAGTGGGCTAGGATCCCGTTAAATAACGCACAACCTAGACTTTGGACAACAAGTTGTATAAAACTTAACTAGGTAGATCTCTAAGATCAATTGGATCTCATTCAAATCCTAGATCCAGTAGGTGGACCTCCAAGTCCGAAACATATATCCAATACATGCCAATATATCTGATATATTCCCTAACTTTTTTCCTCTGAATCAACTAAGCATTGGCTTTGGCTCAACAAGCTTAATGAAACCAGTTAAGCGTGACCCATTGACAGTGGGAAAGCTTCGTAATCGAGGCAGATGAACAAGAAGTGACCTTGACTTTGGCCAACAAATCACAACTTGCCCAAGGCGTACGATATGGAACAAAGATTTCGTGATTCAAACACATCCGCGATTGACAACGGTCTTGACTTTGGCCAACAAACCAATGCCAATCTTGGATCTTGAGAGAAAATCACTCATTCGAAGAAAAAACGCTTAATATAATATTAGGGTTTTTG
>SKCR01000520.1:0-29182 GCA_019454045.1 Zanthoxylum bungeanum | reverse complement strand
AAATATATTCATGGGATCCTACTCTCATTATGGAATTCGATTTAATTATTGAATTCTTATTTTCCATTGGGGATTACGGTATTATGTAAAATATTGGGAGACACTGCTGGGTTAAAAATCCATAACTCAGGCAGTGCGTAATATTTTGGAATTTACTGCTTTCGTTTTCCTATTATTCTGTACTACTTATAGAATTATGCTTCTAATTCAGTGCATGTCTATTACTTGAATAGATTTTCTGACTTTATTTATGGTTGCGTAGTTCTAGAATAGGTTCTAGAAAGACTGTAGACTTAGATACTGTTAGATTAGTTGAAAACATCGGGAACTGTTGTTCCGATTTTCTTGAAAATCAAGATGGTTTGTGACTTAGTTTCTAAGTCGCGATTAGGTAATCTAAATAGATATCTTTTTTTAGGATATTATTCTAGAAAGAATTATTTCTTATGCAGTAAGAATTGACATGAATCATTTCATGTCTCGAGATTCTTGACTGGCATTAAGAAAATCCATTAGTATTTGTTTATCTTTTAATGACGTTTCTTGGCTTTAGCGACTTTTAGAAGTCACGTGTCTGACACAGTTTGCTAATCAATTATTTGCAATCGTTGTGAATAATTGAACGTAAATTATAAAGCTTAAGAAAGGGGATATGTATAGTTGTGTATAGAGAATATTGATTCTCACAATACGACAATTGTAGGTATTGGATACCAGATCTCCCGTCTTGTTATTTAAAATAATATTTAATAATTATTTTGATATTTGATATCAGAACTTGTGACTATTGGATAGTTACTTATTCTGTATAAACAGTTGTTATATATTTTAAGACGACTAGTAGTGTCATTAATGAAAAGATAAACATTAAGAAAATATTTGGTTAAATAAATAACTTAGAACTGTGCTTTATGAGATTTTATCACATAAGCATTAGATGCTTGTTCCTTATGGTAAATAATGGTCTGATACGAGTTCACATCATATATCCTTATCCATTTAATGAATATTGTATTCAGGATGTGATTAAATCTCATTTAACCAATGATTGTCATTGGACCACAAGATTTATTAAACTAATACATTGGATGTTTGTAGTTTAATGAATTGGAAATTACCTAAGATAGTTTTGTTTATTTCGTAACTCAGTTAATGAATTGTCATTACTTAGTTACTTGTTTCCAATAAAGAATATATTGAATGTCTTGAATTGTTCAAGAACTTTCAATATGTTTTTTATGAAACGCGGATAAAATATTTTGACTGGTTCAAAGTTATTCTATTTGAAGCGTTGAAAACTATAAAATTCACCGTGAGTCTTTGAATTGTTCAAAGATGTTTGATATGATCAAACACATGAATTTAAGGCAATTATTTCTAAAGTTATTTCATGAATATGATTCTTAATCAATATTAAACTTCCACGATTCCATTTTGATGGAATTGGTCAATGGGAGTAATCGAATCTTATATGATTTGATTCGTTGATATTGAGTGTTACCGAATTAGTTTCAATACTCTTAGGGTTATGCTCCATTAACACTTATTCATCTCTTTAATTAAGGTTCCATTAGTTACTACAATTACATATATGATATGCATGTAGAAAATTTGAATCTTGAAAAGTTTGAGATTTGAGACTTTTTTTTGTATAATTGTTATATAATTGAAAGTATTTGCACCTCGGAGGTACAAGTAAAGTTTATCATTTATTCTATATAATAGAATATTGTATTCTATTTGATAGAATATCTTTTCTACGATCCCGAATAATGAAATTATTTTATTACTTGGTTAAAGTAACATCGGATGTTGATAGTTGTAGAAAAGACCTGACTTAGTGAAGTCAAATGTGAGAGTGATAAACTATAAGTGGAACTACATAATTAATAAGATGAAAAGACCCTTAGATATCTTCCGTATAAGTTCTATAGGATGTCAGAATCATTTGCGAAGTATAAGATACTTAATGGTTCTGTTGTTTTCTTGTCGAAGAAAATTATCCTTTAACTTATAGTGGGAGAGATATTCGATATCGATTCCGGAACTTGGCATTGAACCATAGATTTAAGATTGTTCATAGCTTACTACGATCAAGTTTTAAACTTGATTAGGCTTTCATTAAGAATCGTTCATAAGATCTGTAAATTGTTTGCGCAGCGAAAGCAAAGTGAGCTTGATAAATGTTTGACCTTTATAGTATGACAGTGAGAAAAGTTATACTCAGTAGTCTATTGTAGATTCTGAGAAAACTTGTCTCTAGTCGAAGTAATTGAACAGTTAAAGATCTGTTGGTTAATGTTGATATTAAACTATGTTTTTGGCTAAAGAATGCAAAGTGGCATTCTTGAGTGATTTCTTCGAATAAGAGATCCGTCGTGATTTCTTTATTTGAAGAGTTCATTCTAGAATGGCCATAGAGTTTGTATTCTGCTAAGATCACAGTTTGATGTACTAGTTTATAGAGCCTATTGTAGACTCAGATAAGCTTTTCGGAAATCTGTGTTCTTTGATTTTGATATCAGTCAGATTGTCTGGTTTTATCGAAGTATAAAGAATACGTATTTGTCAGTAGGGCCAGTGGGAGCGTACAAATTTCTTTCTAGTATTATATATCCTAAGTCTTCTTTTCTCCGTTTTAGCAGTGAGAGTTATCACTGTATATTTGATATAGAGTTTTATATAAGATGTAAAACTGAGAGACTTGTCAGATACTCTCATTAGTCGTATATTAGATACGATCTAATAAATGACACACTAAGATTATTTGTATGACAGTTAGTATAATTGTTTGACAGTTAACATGTCTTTTATATATATAGTATTCATCATTCATAAAAGATGATACCTTTGTCGAAAGAGATATTGATTAGAATGTCTAGTCAATATTATGCATCATAGGATGATGGCGTGATGAATACTGTATTATGTGTGATTAAAGATATCAATTTAATCGTAATTGTTACAAGTTATTTTGATATGCTTTAGACCATATGATGGTTCTAGAAACATGTTCTTTGTGATCTTTGAGATATTAAGAACGATTTTCTCGTACATGGAGAATTTAGTCAGCAACCATAAGGTCAGATTAGTTTTGATTCTAATTATGACATTAGATGGTCTATGTCATATAAAGTCAGAAAAGATGCAGTGAGAGTGTCACCATTGATTCTACTAAACTAGTGGAATCAGTTGCAACTTATGAAGTATTGACTTATGAAGTTTGCATAGTGACCTCATAGATTAGAAGTTTTCTTATTATTGTAGTGCTTGCGGTTGGCTCATAGTATTTGGATTTGATCTCTAAATGCATAGACAACTTAGTAGGCATACCACAATACGGATATAGCGTCTGAGTGATATTGATGTAGAATTTGGATTCTAAAAAATATGAATGATGCTGGCTTACGAAAAAAGGTTGGGTTTTTTGGACAGACTTGATTTGTTAATGCAGGCTTACTTGTTGTTGTCTACCTCTTGAGTACTGGTGAGCTCTCTAGGGCCATGAGTATGCGATATACATTAAAATGTGTATAGGATACCATGGATTGGCACTAGAGCAAGTGGGTGAAATTGTTAGGGTTGGTGCTCGAAGTGCCAATCCAGATTGTATTTATGTCCGATTTATAAATACGAGCAATTCTATTTTCCATAATATTACTTAATTTATTGGTAGCACCATTGTCTTTTATACGCTTATTCGATCTAATTACGATTAGATATATTATTACGTTTGGATCGAAACTGAATCTGGTTCAGTGATACGTGTATATTAGACAAAGACCCTATGATTTACAACATAATGTGCAGTTACAACGTAGTTTTGTAATTGACATTGGGAAATGCATTATGAGATGTATATCCTTAAATAAAGTTCCTGGTCAAGATTTACACGGGTCGGTTAGTAAAATCTGTTGAGACCAGTCCATGTCTTATATCGTGACTTGGTCCGATGGTTTAACCCAGTGAACCATGAGTCTCGGGAGACTCGTATAGACATGTAGGTGTTTATTTGATAGGACAATGAATGACTCACTGAAGGTTTCCTAATAGATGGTACACCAACGTCAATAGGAACCTTCTCGAGTTGAGCGAGCATAGTGATCCTTCGACTTCAGATACCACAATGGGATATATGCGTTATCCTCCATAATTTGATGACAGTCACATCAACGATCTATTCATGATCCGACCTCAGCCTGTTTGTTGGGTATGTACTGATGCTTATGATATCCAGTGCGTATCAAGATAGGATCCATCAGTCCTGTGTACATGGCATAGGCATCCTCATGTGTTTACGATCTAGTAAATCCATGGTTGTAGTATAACTTCGGAAATCAGTTCCGAGTGTTATTCAGAGATTGTAAATTGAAAGTCGATTGTATTATACCGAACGGATTTGTCGTTTTCATCTATATCCCAGGTTAATACGGATAGCCTGTGACAGGGGGATTATATGTATGTAATGACCTCGACTTGCATAGTTTAACGAGATTATCCGTGGTCGTCATAATTCATGAGTGGGTGAATTATGGACACGAAATTGGATTTCGTGACGGATAAACATAAACTTAGAGAGTCTCACAATATAAAGTATACTCGTTGAGCACTTGGGCACCTAAATATGAATTATTCACAATACTATACCGGATTAAATGAGTTAATTCGTATCGTTTAATCGGTTAAATGATAACACATGCATTAGGAGATTTTGTCCGATAATAATTATTGTGTATTTGTATTTCATACATAATACGATTAGATACACATTAATTATTCGTCAAATGAGATTTTGACGCATGCCATAAATATATGTATTTGTTATTTACTGTAAATAAAAAATACATTTATAATAATAATTATATTAATTGATTATTTGGATATTTAATTGTTAAATATTCAAATGATTAATTAATAAAAAAATTTCGTAAAATATTATGAATTTTGTCCAATTGTTATTGGTTTACATTTCATAATTTTATTAAAGTAAATGTGTGAAAATTTGATTTGTCACTTAAAAATTTACTTTAATTAATAATTTTTTTAATGGACAAATTACTATATTAGCCCCCAAAGTCGGTTTTGGTGGATTTAAAAATTGAAAAAAAAAATTTCTTCAGCTTATCACCACCATTGTCGAGAACAAAAAAGGGAAAATGGGTTTCAAAGCTTGTTTGGTAAATCCATGGAGAAATGAATAAAAAACAAGAAATAAAGCTAAGGAATCATAGAATTAAAGGTAATTCTAAAATCCCTAAGCTTGGAAAATTATGTTTCTTGTTTCTTGATGATATAGTGATATCTAGGGTTTCTTCTTTTCTACAAAGTTTGGGGCTTTTGGTTGTGATTGATGAATTGGACGTTAATGAAGCATGTGTGAAGTATATTGGGTGGAATTATTGTAATTAGTATCCAATTTGGTCATTAGATGACATGTTGCCATTCTAGAGTGTTATGACCACTCTTTTAACACCTAGAATTTTTCTTGGGTGACTTTAGTTGGTCTTTTGATTAATTGATTTAATCTTCAAAATTTTGGATTAAAGCATGCAAAATTAGGAATTTCGGTTTATGGATCAGATCTTATTAAACTGGAAATTTTGTGATGCATTTGATGTCATATGAATGTAATCGATGTGTTTTGGAAGTTGGCACAATTGCCGGAAAGTGGTTCCGACTCGAAATAAGCAAAAACGGCCAAAAACAGCGTTACAGGGTGGATTTTGAGCCAATCGGGTGGCGGCTGTCCAAACAGCTAATCCGTCACTGTTTGGCCAGCCCATGAACTGCCCTGACACGATTGGGGCTGACCTGGGCAGTCCTCAAAAGTTTCGGGTGGTCGGTTCAGTCGAAAACGCGTTTTGCGTCATTTTGCAGAAAAACGGTTTTCATAAAAATTTCGTGAGGTTTCAACCTTGTTCATGTCAATATTTGATATTGAATAAATAGTTTTAGGTGAAATATGAATAAATTATTCATATTAGATATTGAATAATTTATTTGTAATTTTGAAAAAAAATTTAAAATACAATTTCGCCCGAAACGCGCTTCCGCTGTGCTCATTGCCCAAAATCCCAACAAAAATGGTATCAGAGCGGGTCTGATGCTTCATACATTATATTATTCATGCTTGATATATGATATAATCCAATTTTAATGTTCGTACATGCTTGTAATCTATATATGTTTCTTTACTTTTTGGTTTTACATTAACGAAAAATATAACATAAATTTAATAGTTAAATTGCGTTATGTTTTCTAAAGTATAATTGAAATGTTTAGAAAATGATTTAGATTAAAATTCTGCATTTGATGTGAGTATAGCTTCCATAGGAAAATCCCCGCTTAGAAATAAGGTTGTAAAGTAACGTGTATTGAATACATGTTTCTTGGTCCGTCTTGTCAGTACGGTTTGTGGGTATTTTTCTATAACATCATCCGAGATCGTGTCAAAGCTGTGAGGGTATAGGTTATAGGATCATTATCCATACCAGTTGTATATTGATACTGGATAAATTCAAGTGAAAGTGGAAATCCAGAACGTGCCAAAGCTGTCAGGACTACACCGTTAGCTTGAGTTTGTGATTGACAAGTGTAGCCTTGATACGCCTTCCTATGAACGTGCGAAAGCTGTCACAACGAGAAACGGTCAGGACCAAAACCAGGAGTCACTGGTGAGTTATTGACAAAAAGTTGTCTACCTAATGAATATACGTAGGCGAGATCGTGCCAAAGCAGTGAGTCGAAATATATTCATGGGATCTTACTCTCACTATGGAATTCGATTTAATTATTGAATTCCCGTTTTCCATTGGGGATGATGGTATTACGTAAAATAGTGGGAGACACTGCTGGGTAAGAAATCCATAATTCAGACAGTGCGTAATATTTTGGAATTTACTGCTTTCGTTTTCCTATTATTTTATACTATTTATAGAATTATGCTTCTAATTCACTGCATGTCTATTACTTGAATAGATTTTCTGACTTTATTTATAGTTGTGTAGTTCTAGAATAGGTTCTAGAAAGACAGTAAACTTAAATATTGTTAGATTAGTTGAAAGCATCGGGAACTATTGTTCCGATTTTCTTGAAAATCAAGATGGTTTGTGAATTAGTTTCTAAGTCGCGATTAGGTAATCTAAATAGATATCTACTTTAGGATATTATTCTAGAAAGAATTGTTTCTGGTGCAGTGAGAATTGACATGAATCAGTTCATGTCTCGAGATTATTGACTAGAATTAAGAAAACCCCATTAGTATTTGTTTATCTTTTAATGACGTTTCTTGGCTTCAGCGACTTTAAGAAGTCACGTGTCTGACACAGTTTGCTAATCAATTATTTGCAATCATTGTGAATAATTGAACGCAAATTATAAAGCTTAAGAAATGAGATATGTATAGTTGTGTATAGAGAATATTGATTCTCACAATACGACAATTGTAGGTATTGGATACCAGATCTCCCGTCTAGTTATTTAAAATAATATTTAATAATTATTTTGATATTTGATATCAGAATTTGTGACTGTTGGATAGTTACTTGTTCTGTATAAACAGTTGTTATATATTTTAAGACGACTAGTAGTGTCATTAATGAAAAGATAAACATTAAGAAAATATTTGGTTAAATAAATAACATAGAACTGTGCTTTATGAGGTTTTATCACATAAGCATTAGATGCTTGTTCCTTATGGTAAATAATGGTCTGATACGAGTTCACACCATATATCCTTATCCATTTAATGAATATTGTATTCAGAATGTGATTAAATCTCATTTAACCAATGATTGTCATTGGACCACAAGATTTATTAAACTAATACATTGGATGTATATAGTTTAATGATTTGTAAATTGCCTAAGATAGTTTTGTTTATTTCGTAACTCAGTTAATGCATTGTCATTACTTAGTTACCTGTTTCCAATAAATAATATATTGAATGTCTTGAATTGTTCAAGAACTTTCAATATGTTTCTGATGAAACGCGGATAGAATATTTTGACTGGTTCAAAGTTATTTTATTTGAAGTGTTGAAAACTATAAAATTAGTCGTGAGTCTTTAAATTGTTCAAAGATGTTTGATATGATCAAACATATGAATTTATGGTAATTATTTCTAAAGTTATTTCATGAATATGATTCTGACGTGACCTTTCTTACCATAATTGTAGCACTTAACATTCTTCTTACTTTTTGATTTCGATCTACCATGGTTTTGACTCATACTTGAGCCACGTTCTGTTGATCTCCCTCTTGTCATCAATAATGTTTATACTTGTTATGAACTATATCATCTGTCTTCCTCATTTTTGTGCCTAGACTCATATTCAAGAGCAACAGCTACAACTTCGTCAAAGAATAGATTATCAGTGACAATATTACTTGTCAAGTTGATGATAAGTTGATCATATGAATCAGATAGACTTTGAAGTAGAATCTCTACACATTCATTTGTAGATATACTATAATCCAAAACAGTGAGTTAGGAAAATAGTGTATTAAAGTTGTTGATGTGATCTGTCATGGATGTGGACTCACTCATACGAAGAGTGTAAAGTCTCCTCTTCAACAAGATCTTGTTGTGTATTGACTTGACCTAGTACAATTTTGCAAGTGCATTCCAAATCTTGTTTTCCATCATCTTCTCTGCAAAGCTGGATAACACAGAATCTGCTAAGGCTAAATACAAGTACCCATAGTGTTGTCATCCATATCCTTCCATTTTTCATCAGTCATTCCACATGGTCTCTCACCAATTGCCGCTAAACAATTGTCTTTTCTGAAGATTTCTTTTATTTTAAGTTTCTATAAGGAAAAGTTGCTCCCGTTGAATTTCTCAATTTCGTACTTTCCCGTCATGTTTCTGATGATGATCAGCTTCTCACTTGAACCGGCTTTTAATATTTCACCGTGAATAGTACCATATACAATACCGTATATGTGAATAACACCGTATACGTGAAAGTACTATACTGTATATGTAAACAGTCTACGTGAACAGTAATCCTGAATCTCTGATACCACTGTTAGGGGATCGTAGGCTGAAACTGGCACGCATGTAAAGTGAAATTGAGAACAATTGTTAGTTCATGAGATATTGTCTGTCATATGACAATACAGTAATAATTAGGAAGCTTAGTCTACCATAAATATTAACAATAAAATAAAGTAATGAGACACATATTTAACGTGGTAAAACCCTCAATATGAGGAAAACATCAACAAGCAAATATAGAAGGATCTCACTATAGTTGAAAGAATTTTACAACTTCTCACTCAATTATTAACTTACACATAATTAAATATGCATACGAGAGAATGAGAGAGGTAGAAATAAACCGAAAGGTTATTAATTAAACAATATTAATTAATTGTTAATGCCACCAATAAATTTAATAAGAAAGCCACAAAGTAACTGAATAATTCTATTTTAAAAACTTCTTTCCTCTTGACTCCTCCATTAAAATTGTGAAGCTCTACATTTCTTTTTGAAAAAACAAAGAGAAATTACTATTCTGCAAGCAGATACATAATGGCCAAATTTATGCCAATATTAGCCATCACCTTCACATTTCTGGCCGTTTTCCAGTGCCATGCTGACAACAATGACTCAAGAAAGGTGAGAATAATGAATGCTAAGTGCAATATTCATTGTTGATGACTGTCGATTCTTTGATATATACTTATCAATTTGCTTTGACATTGCAGGTATATATTGTGATATTGGACTCCTCTATAGAATCTTCAGAAGCTGTTGATCTTAAAATTCTTGAGAAGGTTCTTGAGGAGGGCATGTAAGTTTACAAATTCATAAATTAGTTGTTGACAATATACAATAGAGTTCATAATCTATTTTACTTATATTTTTAAAGTGAATTTTCTGATTTTGATACTAAATTTATTTGGGAATAGCAAACCTGTTGAATCACTTGTTAACGTTTACATTCACGCGACCAACGGATTTTCAGCAACACTCACTACAAATGAAGCAAAAAAACTAGCAGGTAATAATATATCTATATATGATCATTTTATATATGATTAATTATTAATGTCACATTTGAATATTTTATTTTTTATTTTATTTTATTGACGTTTCTATATGTCTTACAATATTCATATTCATCGTTATCGAAACGTATACAGGAGAGAATGGTGTACTTTCGGTTTTTCTGAGCAAAAATTATCGTCTTGAACCTTCAAGAGATGCGGGATTATCAAAAAACGTGTTCAAGATTTCTCCAGTTCCAGAGCAAGCAATTTGATTGTTGATGAAAAAATTTAGTCTAGACTAAATTTGGGTTTTCAAATAAAATAATTTCACATTTTCTCCATGGTTTATCGTTTCTCATAAATTAAGTAGTTGATGGATTAATTATTCCGGTGAATGTTAGACTTTCCTTTTTTCTTTTTTTCAATTTGCTAAATACCTAGGAAATTCTTATTTTTTTCTAATTGAAGGCAACATAACTGCCAAATATAAATTTATATGGATATAATCTCTCTTTTTTTTTTTTTTTTTTTTTTTTAAAAAAACATAACTTTTGAAGGCAAGCATTAAAGAAAGAAAAAATGAAAACAGTGAATGGCACTTCAGTTGATGAAAAATATTAGACTTAATACATAAACACACCTACATATTTGCACTAAAAAAATTAAAGGTCTCTTAACATTTCAAAATGACCTATTATTTATTATGATAATTAGTAACCTTTAGTTGCTAATGTGGAATAATAAAAAGTTGACAAAATCAAAGTCTCCAATCAATTTCTTACATCCTTTAACCTTTATTATGGTTGATGCTGGTCCTTCTTATGATGCTCATAATTTATATAATTAGGATTTAGACTCATGTTAACATCATGTAAGTGTTAAATATAGGAGTGTTCGCGTGCGGTTCGGGGCGGTTTTTTCGTTTTTTACTTCAAACCGCGCGGGTTGGCGGTTTGGGAAATTAGAAAACGAAACCGTAAATTTGATAAGGAAAACCGCGGCGGTTCGGGTTGGCGGTTTAGCGATTTGGGCGGTTCGGGTCGGCGGTTTGGATTATAAATTTTTTAAAGAAAATTTTGTATGTTTTCACATTATAATTGAAGAAAAAATTACATAATTTTCATTTATTCATTACATATTGTTATATGATCATTAAATATCTTAATTTTCATAGTTAAAGAAGAAGAAAAATAAAAATAATATTTAATTTGTACGCGGGTCGGCGGTTTTAAGGCGGTTCGGGTCGCTGTTCGAGTCAAAATATGCGGTTTGCGGTTTGACATGGGTCAAAACCGCACACCGACCCGAAATTTGCGGTTCGATTCGGTGCGGTTCAAAATTATTTTTAATATTTTTCAAACCGCGCGGTTCGGTTCGGTGCGGTGCGGTTCGATGCGGTTCGCGGTTTGACCCGAAATTGTTTCACCCCTAGTTAAATACCTTAAATTATATTGCAAAACACAAATGTTAGATAATGAAAGAAAGTCTTGAATTCACTCTATATGAATTTACAATGGTAAAGGTCTTTATATAGGTTACATAGAAACCCAAAACAGGAAAGGAAACTTATAGTTATGAACAATAATAATGAATTTAGGAAATCTTTATCTAATAGAGAAATATAATAAAATCATGAATCCTAAAGGTACTAAAAATTCTATTTTGGGTATTGATTCCATAATATATGGATATTATTTCCTTAATAATATTTCCATAATAATATTCATTAACACTCCCCCTCAAACTCAAGCTGGTGAAGAAGGAACAAGCTTGAGGTTGTATTTTGAAATCGGAGAACGGAATCCTAAAACTGAAAAATATTGAAACTTGGAGGCTGGAAATTGTGAGATAAGTGATGAGCTTTAACCTACGAATCTCGAAGGGGGAGCCGAAGCCAAAGAGGGAGCTTTAACTTATGAAGCCGAATGGGGGAGCTGAAGCCCAAGAGGGAGCTTTAACCTACGAAGCCCGAGGGGGGAGCCGAAGCCCAAGAATGAGCTTTACAAATGTCTCAATGAAGCTCCATCCGCTCTTTTGCCCAAAAAGATTGCAATGGATATCGTGGCAAGAGTTCCTACAAACTTCTTGAGATGGTGTCATATTCTTAGAACCATTTGGAATGGAAAAACAGACGGTTTAATCCAATACAAAAATAATTATGCGATTGTTCACTGTGGATATATGATTAATTATTAATGTCACATTTGAATATTTTATTTTTTATTTTATTTTATTGACGTTTCTATATGTCTTACAGTATTCATATTCATCGTTATCGAAACGTATATAGGAGAGAATGGTGTACTTTCGGTTTTTCTGAGCAAAAATTATCGTCTTGAACCTTCAAGAGATGTGGGATTATCAAAAAACGTGTTCAAGATTTCTCCAGTTCCAGAGCAAGCAATTTGATTGTTGATGAAAAAATTTAGTCTAGACTAAATTTGGGTTTTCAAATAAAATAATTTAACATCATGTAAGTGTTAAATTAAATACCTTAAATTATATTGCAAAACACAAATGTTAGATAATGAAAGAAAGTCTTGAATTCACTCTATATGAATTTACAATGGTAAATGCCTTTATATAGGTTACATAGAAACCCAAAACAGGAAAGGAAACTTATAGTTATGAACAATAATAATGAATTTAGGAAATCTTTATCTAATAGAGAAATATAATAAAATCATGAATCCTAAAGGTATTAGGAATTCTATTTTGGGTATTGATTCCATAATATATGGATATTATTTCCTTAATAATATTTTCATAATAATATTCATTAACACTCCCCCTCAAACTCAAGCTGGTGAAGAAGGAACAAGCTTGAGGTTGTATTTTGAAATCGGAGAACGGAATCCTAAAACTGAAAAATATTGAAACTTGGAGGCTGGAAATTGTGAGATAAGTGATGAGCTTTAACCTATGAATCTCGAAGGGGGAGCCGAAGCCAAAGAGGGAGCTTTAACTTATGAAGCCGAATGGGGGAGCTGAAGCCCAAGAGGGAGCTTTAACCTACGAAACCCGAGGGGGGAGCCGAAGCCCAAGAATGAGCTTTACAAATGTCTCAATGAAGCTCCATCCGCTCTTTTGCCCAAAAAGATTGCAATGGATATCGTGGCAAGAGTTCCTACAAACTTCTTGAGATGGTGTCATATTCTTAGAACCATTTGGAATAGAAAAACAGACGGTTTAATCCAATACAAAAATAATTCTGCGATTGTTCACTGTGGATATCACAAATTCCATTCCACAGTTTTCATCAACAGTCATGATTTCTTCAATCATTGCCAGTGGAGTCTCGGAACTTTGTTTGAACTCGGTTTCCTAAATGGATTTATTCTTGGACCAAGTCCAATCCATCCCAACTATCCTAGTATCTCAGAAGCCAGCCTAAGTGAGCTTCCTCCCTTCATCAGTAATATTTTACATCAATGGTATAGACGACACAAAAGTATTACTGTCTGGATCGAAACCATTACTCCAGAATGGTCGGATGACTATTCGCTCATTTACCACCCAATTCATCTTATTAGAATCATACCATCACGTCAGCTCACCGATTGGAGACTCATTAGTTGGCCATCTAGGCTGAAACTTAGAGCTTACTATGGATACGATGATATTTTCCCAGAAAATATTACTTTCCATCATTCCTGTGATCTTTGAGCTATTTCCGCAGACTCAATCCGTCGAAGTCTAGAAAGCAATACCAATGATAGAGCTTGGCAACTCTTCACTACTATCGAAGAGTCATCTAGAAGTATCGTTCAGGGCTACAACAAAATCAAGTTTCCTGACAGTCTCGAAATCCAAGTCATCGACGGCCTCATTCCAATGTCTCTACGTGCGAAATGTCAATGGGAAGATTATCAATTCGAAGATGATCTTGTCCTTGCAACACAACCAAGTTGTTATATTCCATAATGTAATCATAAATATTGTTTAATTAAATATGAGTATCAACAAGGTCTTCTTTCTCATCTCTCGAACACCAAAGTTCTAATGTCTTCGACCTACTAACTAACAACGATGTTATAACTGCGACAGAAGGTTCATGTTAGGTACAACCATAGAAATCACGTCAGATTCAGCTATAGGAATAACGATGGGGCAACGGTCGAAACTACTGGAGGTATAGGTCTATAACCCTTGTTATCCTCAACAATCAGATGAACATCATATAAAGCTATATCAAATTCAAGATCTATCGACTAAGTGTGAGGTCTCTCTACACTATTACACGACATTCTCACGTATCGTCAAACTATCCCTCTCCCACGTTAAGTACCAGTACCACGGCCACATCCATACATTTTCCTACAGACACAAACTACCCTTTTAATACCCTCATCCAATGCAATATGTCTACAGAACCTAAAACCCAAAGCTCTGATACCAAATTTGTCACGACCCTCTCCCTAGAGCGGGCCCAACCCTAGAAAGAGGTTCGCGATCCATTTTAGCTCGAGCATTCTATATGTCAAACCAACCATATAAATGTGCACAAAATTACATCATAGATTACAAATCCCAAAATTATACACCAATTATAAGATTTACAACACAAGTCTTAATAATATGCAAATGACGACTAGAATGTATGGACCAACCCGAAAATACAACTGTGGCACGTGGATCCAAATCTGGTACTGCTCCTGCTATGCTTGCGAACTACCTGGAATATTTGGGGGAAGAGGGGAGTGAGCTTAAAAAGCTCAGCAAGTAAGCACTCGTACACTCAACATGACCTCACCAACAAAAAAAGGATATATATATATATATATAATATATGAAAATAACATATACTATAATATCATCTCATGCAATCATCCCACAACAATACAAACATCCATTAAACATGGTTGCTAATCCAGGTCCAGTATAATAGTGGATTGAAACCAATGGGAGAGTACCTCATCACAAATCCCAAGGTTTCCCACCATATCATAACCAATGGGAGAGTATCTCATCACAACTCTCAAGGTTTTCCATCATATCATAACCAATGGGAGAGTACCTCATCACAACTCCCAAGGTTTTCCATCATATCAGATCATGTAATGTATCATCATACCTCATCTCATCCCCAACCACTATCATACAAAACCTGGCTGCATAACTCAACAACACACATCATCCAATACAATCACATCCCACATCCAATCCATCAATCTCATCTCAACAATCATGAATCCATATTTATCATGCTTTCGATTAATAAATATTTATTTCTCAACAATCATATATATATATATATATATATATATATATATATATATATATATATATAATATAATATAATTTAATTATACCAATATATTTGTATATAGACTTCCACACCAACCATCAATCATCAAACAATTATGTTAAGAGAATTATCATGCAGTGTACTTACCTCTATCCACGCAAAAGCCCTTAATATATCTATCTCCTCGCTAAGAATCTGAAAAATATAAAATTACGATCCGGTCCATCAATTATCCAAAATTACGATTTTACCCCTAAACTTTCTAAATTTCCGTTTTAGCCCCTAAACTTTTCTAATATGCCCAAATAGTCCTACAATTCTTAAATATTACTATTTAACCCCTAAAAGCCAGAATTTACAATTTTACCCTCTTAATTATGCAAATTTACAATTACGTCCAAAACTTTCCAATTCTATCTTTTACACCCCCAAAACGGTAATAATCACATACCGAGCTCCAACGATCTCCAAATCTCTCAAAGAAAGATCCACTGGTCAGCCAACATCTCAAGGATCACAGCGACGAACGGCTTCGGAACTTGCTGATACGCTTAACGAGGCAAGCGGGCCCCACAACGAAAATCGGGCCCCACAACCAGATACTTTCAACGGTGGATATATATATACCAAAACGCTCGTATAGTTGAGAGCAACAATCTGATACGTTCAGATCACCGATCCAACGGTCGGATCTCAACTTCCAGTACAAATCCCGAATTGCCGGTAATTGTAATACGGAAAACAACCCAAATGATGTCGGATCAGGAAGTGACCATTGGCGTTGGAAAGATCTCGGCCTGAAAAGTACCCACTCGCCGGAGGTGGCCATCAGAAGTGATCGGAGGTGGCCGGAAAATGCAGAAAAGTGGCCGACGACTCGTCCTCTGCTGGAGGCGCGTGGAGGAGCGTCCGGCGTCCGATGGCCTCGATCTCGGCGGCTCTGGAAAGCTGACGTCGGCAGCTACTTGGCGGGCCGGCGCGTGGCGGCGGCTGATCGACGGTGAAGCGGCGGCGGCGGTTGTAAGTTTAGGCAGAGAGAGAGTGTGTGAGAGAGAAAAATGAGAGAGAAAGAATTTTTTTTTTTTGAACGCGTCTCCCTCTCTCTCTCTTTTAAAATCTTTCAAAGTGAAAAGGGTCAAAAGCATTTTTTTTATTATTTTTTTGCCAAACTGTCACGCAGTATTACAATCTACCCACCTTACAAAAATTTCGTCCTCGAAATTTCTCAATCCACCATCAGCTCTGAGTATTCCTCCCTCATAACCCGTTTCACTTCCCGAGTCGTCTCTTGGATGTGATGATTAGACTTCATGAATTTCACAAAAGGATTACGTCTTGATCTCATTTCTTGAACATTTCAATCTATGATCTTCATAGGCTTTCCTTATAAGTCAAGTTCCCGCTCGGCTCCATCGGTTGACTCTTTAGAATCTGAGAAGGGTCTAGTATAAACTTCTTTAGAACTAATATACGAAGCACTTAATGAATCCTTTCTAATTTCAGTGGTATTGCCAAATGATATGCCACTTTTCTCATTCTCTTCAAAATCTCAAAAGAACCGTTACATCTTGAAGAAGACTTTCTCTTACGGCCAAACCTCAGTACTCCCTCCCAATAATAAATTTATTATTCTAACTTATGCCGCAACTTACAAACCAGTTATCTCGTCTCCAAAAGAAAAGGGCTCCGCCAAGGGGTCCTACTCAAACAACAACTGTAAAGAGCTTTTGGAAGTTTACGCATAATCCACCACCTTAAGATTCCCACTACTGAAAAGAGGATTTGCAGGTCCCTCACATTCCTGCTTTACATCTTATCATCGCGATAATTATTATCTTTTCCAATTATGCATGAATACTGTGAAAGTATCTATTCATGGAAAAATTATAGCTATCACTTTCTATAAAGAGATGCATGAGTTCTTAAGGAATTACTCAAAACTTCTTCAATGGCATCCTCATCTGCCAATCCCAACCCATGTTCAAGATCCGTCAGAGCTAAGGTGATATACCGAAAGCTTTGTAAATGGCCAGTCACAGATCGAGCAGTTATAGATTCTAAATATGTTCGTGACCTTTGGAGAGATATTTACAAATGTCTCAATGAAGCTCCATCCGCTCTTTTGCCCAAAGAGATTGCAATCGATATCGTGGCAAGAGTTCCTACAAACTTCTTGAGATGGTGTCATATTCTTAGAACCATTTGGAATGGAAAAACAGACGGTTTAATCCAATACAAAAATAATTCTGCGATTGTTCACTGTGGATATCACAGATTCCATTCCACAGTTTTCATCAACAGTCATGATTTCTTCAATCACTGCCAGTGGAGTCTCGGCACTTTGTTTGAACTCGGTTTCCTAAATGGATTTATTCTTGGACCAAGTCCAATCCATCCCAACTATCTTGGTATCTCAGAAGCCAGCCTAAGTGACCTTCCTCCCTTCATCAGTAATATTTTACATGAATGGTATAAACGACACAAAAGTATTACTGTCTGGATCGAAACCATTACTCCAGAATGGTCGGATGACTATTCGGTCATTTACCACCCAATTCATCTTATTAGAATCATACCATCACGTTAGCTCACCGATTGGAGACTCATTAGTTGGCCATCTAGACCGAAACTTAAAGCTTACTATGGATACGATGATATTTTCCCAGAAAATATTACTTTCCATCATTCCTGTGATCTTAGAGCTATTTCCGCAGACTCAATCCATCGAAGTCTAGAAAGCAATACCAATGATAGAGCTTGGCCACTCTTCACTACTATCGAAGAGTCATCCAGAAGTATCGTTCAGGGCTACAACAAAATTAATTTTCCTGACAGTCTCGAAATCCAAGTCATCGACGGCCTAATTCCAATGTCTCTACGTGCGAAATGTCAATGGGAAGATTATCAATTCGAAGATGATCCTGTCCTTGCAACACAACCAAGTTGTTATATTCCATAATGTAATCATAAATTATGTTTAATTAAATATGAGTATCAACAAGGTCTTCTTTCTCATCTCTCGAACACCAAAGTTCTAATGCTTTCGACCTACTAACTCACAACGATGTTATAACTGCGACAAAAGGTTCATGTTAGGTACAACCATAGAAATCACGTCAGATTCAGCTATAGGAATAACGATGGGGCAACTGTCGAAACTACTGGAGGTATAGGTCTAGAACCCTTGTTATCCTCAACAATCAGATGAACATCATATAAAGCTATATCAAATTCAAGATCTATCGACTAAGTGTGAGGTCTCTCTACATTATTACATGACATTCTCACGTATCGTCAAACTATCCCTCTCCCACGTTAAGTACCAGTACCACGGCCACATCCAGACATTTTCCTACAGACACAAACTACCCTTTTAATACCCTCATCCAATGCAATATGTCTACAGAACCTAAAATCCTAAGCTCTGATACCAAATCTGTCACGACCCCCTCCCTAGAGCGGGCCCAACCCTAGAAAGAGGTTCGCTATCCACTTTAGTTCGAGCATTCTATATGTCAAACCAACCATATAAATGTGCACAAAATTACATCATAGATTACAAATCCCAAAATTATACACCAATTATAAGATTTACAACACAAGTCTTAATAATATGCAAATGACGACTAGAATGTATGGACCAACCCGAAAATACAACTGTGGCACGTGGATCCAAATCTGGTACTGCTCCTGCTATGCTTGCGACTACCTGGAATGTTTGGGGGAAGATGGGAGTGAGCTTAAAAAGCTCAGCAAATAAGCACTCATACACTCAATATGACCTCACCAACAAAATAAGGATATATATATATATATATATAATATAATATATGAAAATAACATATACTATAATATCATCTCATGCAATCATCCCACAACAATACAAACATCCATCAAACATGGTTGCTAATCCGGGTCCAGTATAATAGTGGATTGAAACAAATGGGAGAGTACCTCATCATAACTCCCAAGGTTTCCCACCATATCATAACCAATGAGAGAGTATATCATCACAACTCCCAAGGTTTTCCATCATATCATAACCAATGGGAGAGTACCTCATCACAACTCCCAAGGTTTTCCATCATATCAGATCATGTAATGTATCATCATACCTCATCTCATCCCCAACCACTATCATACAAAACCCGACTGCATAACTCAACAACACACATCATCCAATACAATCACATCCACATCCAATCCATCAATCTTATCTCAACAATCATGAATTCATATTTATCATGCTTTCGATAATAAATATTTATTTCTCAACAATCATATATATATAATATATATATATTATAATATATATATAAATAATTATAATTATAATTATACCAATATATTTGTATATAGACTTCCACAACAACCATCAATCATCAAACAATTATGTTAAGAGAATTATCATGCCGTGTACTTACCTCTATCCACGCAAAAGCCCTTAATATATCTATCTCCTCGCTAAGAATCTGAAAAATATAAAATTACGATCCGGTCCATCAATTATCCAAAATACGATTTTACCCCTAAACTTTCTAATTTCCGTTTTAGCCCCTAAACTTTTCTAATATGCCCAAATAGTCCTACAATTCTTAAATATTACTATTTAACCCCTAAAAGCCAGAATTTACAATTTTACCCTCTTAATTATGCAAATTTACAATTACGTCCAAAACTTTCCAATTCTATCTTTTACACCCCCAAAACGGTAATAATCACATACCGAGCTCCAAGCCAACATCTCAAGACGCTTAACGAGGCAAGCGGGCCCCACAACGAAAATCGGGCTCCACTACCAAAAATCGGGCCCCACAACCAGATACTTTCAACAGTGGATATATATATACCAAAACGCTCGTATAATCGAGAGCAACAATCTGATACGTTCAGATCGCCGATCCAACGGTCGAATCTCAACTTCCAGTACAAATCCCGAATTACTAGTAATTGCAATACGGAAAACAACCCAAACGATGTCGGATCAGGAAGTGACCACTGGCGTTGGAAAGATCTCGGCCTGAAAATTACCCACTCGCCGGAGGTGGCCATCAGAAGTGATCGGAGGTGGCCGGAAAATGCAGAAAATTTCCCGACGACTCGTCCTCTGCCGGAAAATCCATAGCGTCCGACATTCGATGGCCTCGATCTCGGCGGCTCTGGAAAGCTGACATTCTTAATCTTTATTATCTTATGAGTGCCCAAGTGGTGTTGTAAACTTTATTTTAAAACACTTGAGGTTGTTAAATCTCTTGTTGAGTGGGTATACTTACAAGGATAATTTGGTGTGAAGGTTAAAGAGTGAACCTTAGTGAGAAAAACTCTTGGTGTTGTAAAAGGTTCGGTGTGAACCTAGTAAGACTAATTATTTGGAGTAAACCACGAAAAGCTTTAGTTGCGAGTGTACCATAGAAAACTCAAAGTGGATGATTGACTCATTCCATACTACGGTGTAAGTTGTGAAATCAACTTAGTGGAAAACTTCAAGTACAGTTGGGGGAGTGGGCGTAGGCATTGTTGGCTGAACTACTATAAATCATCGGTAAACGTCTAAAAATGATAAACACTGGGACCTATACTAAAATTGACCTTATTAACCTTTTCTATCTCGTTGTAAACTAATAATGCTCATGCAATATAAACAACTCTCTTTTACCATAAATGTACTTAAGTCTATTTTAGTCATTACATACTACAAATATTAGTCATTACATACTACTCACTTTTATAAAAATCAACACTCTCAATTATCGACTTAATGGGGAATTAATATGAATACGAGGGAGGCAGACAAAGGTAACTGTCTTCTGTTAATCAACAAATTAATGCCTCTTAAAATAAACAGACTATTAATTAACAAATTAATATGGCAAAGCAAAATCTGGATTCCTCAAATACAGCTAGTGTGCATGCGTGCCCGCGTCCTTATGAATGAACAAATTGTCAAATTAATATAGCACACTATTTATAATAAAGGTAAAATAGGAATATACATACACATATATATGAAAAGTAAATTTATGATTATATTTTAAAATAAATAAAAAGAATATTAAAATTTTAGAATTAAGAATTTATCCTTTTTTTAAAAATTAGTCACTATAAAAATGGTTTTAATAGAATCCAAAATCTCTTTTACCATAAATGTACTTAAGTCTATTTTAGTTTTTACATACTACAAATATTCTGAGAGAGGTAGAGATAAACCGAAAGGTTATTAATTAAACAATATTAATTAATTGTTAATGCCACCAATAAATTTAATAAGAAATCCACAAAGTAACTGAATAATTCTATTTTAAAAACTTCTTTCCTCTTGACTCCTCCATTAAATTGTGAAGCTCTACATTTCTTTTGAATGAAAAAACAAAAGAGAATTACTATTCTGCAAGCAGATACATAATGGCCAAATTTATTGCCAATATTAGCCATCACCTTCACATTTCTGGCCGTTTTCCAGTGCCATGCTGACAGCAATGACTCAAGAAAGGTGAGAATAATGAATGCTAAGTGCAATATTCATTGTTGATGACTGTCGATTCTTTGATATATACTTATCAATTTGCTTTGACATTGCAGGTATATATAGTGATATTGGACTCCTCTATAGAATCTTCAAAAGCTGTTGCTCTTTGTGGGAACACAGAAACTGGGCGACACATGCTGTTCCGGGCTCGCGGCCCGGTTGGGAGTACGGAGTAGCCCGCGGGGGACTAAACCGGAGAATAATGGAGTCGCCACCCGATGTGAACCGGGACAAAGATTTAAGGCCACACTCACCCCTCGCAAGGGAAGACCTCAAACCGTTGGGTTCGGAATGGTCCCTTACTTATGCCACTTGTAATGAAATGATTTGTGCAATAATTTAACCAAGCCTAAGCAACATATTTCCAAGAGTATTTATTTTTAGGTTCACATGCATGAAAGTAATCATCATAACGGCGAACATGCAATAGCACACAACAATCTCATGAACATACTTCGATCATATAATGCGGAAAACAAAGAACAACCTAAACATAATGCAAATTCCAAACGCAAAATAAATGACTTAAGAACGCGTTCGAACGGGACCAGACCGGATGCATGAGAGACGACGCAACACATACATAAATAAGCAAATCCACAATGTAGGACCCCGTGTGCCCGATTAAACTCGTTCCCATTCAATCGGGTGTACCTTGTCCGGCGCGGCAAAACATCGTGGTAAAGGTAGCCTTCAGGCATTTTCCCTCGAATAGAGGACCTTTAATCCACCCTAGTTAGCCCTTGCGCATTAGAATGCAATACATGCATGAATAGAACAATGATATGTATAAAGTCAATAACATAACAAAAAAAGCGCAACAAAACATCGTGGTAAGGTAGCCTTCAGGCATTTTCCCTCGAATAGAGGACCTTTAATCCACCCTAGTATTAGCAAAACATCGTGGTAACAGTATCTTGATTGTATTTATGGGAATATCATTTCCAAGAAATGACATGTCATCATTATTTATAGGACATTTATTGTCAGTGCGCTCCCACTAACCCTCTTATATACACAAGAATTCTTTTCGTTTTGAATTAAATCATTAACTATTATGATTACATCAAAACGATAATTCCAAGAACCTAATGCTTGCTTCAATCCAAACATGGATTGAATAACCTGCAAACCTTGTTTGCTAGTTTTGGTACGACAAAACCGACAGGATGTTGTAAACATCCTCCAAAAGGTTTCCTTTTCAGGAAAGCGATTGTCCCGTTAAGCTGACATATTTCATAAATGAAACATGCATCGTTAGCAAGCATTATGCAAATGGATACACCGTGGCAACAGGTAAAAGGTTTCGTGGTAATCGACACAATGTTGATAACGATACCTTTCCGCTACAAGCCTAGCTTTACACGTTGGTATGTTGCCTTCCATGTATGTCTTCCTCGAAGACTTATATAGTACCAATAGGCACAATGCCTTGTGGTACATCAACTAGTGTCCAAACTTGGTTGATATACATGGAATCCATTTCGAATTCATGGCACTTTGCCATATTAGGGAGTCGATACCTTGTATCACTTCCTTATACGTAGTCAGTTGGTATACCTCAATAAGATAGACATCTTTATGAGGTGAGATCAGAAACCCATACCCTAGGTTGTTTTCTGACTCTCTCCGACATACGCGGTTCTTGTGTATTCGAAGATTATGGTATAGTTTCATCCTTGATGAACTATTTATGTTCCATTAGGAATCGGTGCCTGGAATAGTATTACTTCGATTTTCATCGAGTTTTACTATCCTCCCACTTACCACTGCATATCGGTATTCCTCTTAGGAAAACCGCATGGTGAGCAACAATCTAATTGTTCTCTTGTGAGTTGTATAACTACAATACTTTGGTATCCCTAGGATAACCTACAATTGGCACTTATGGACCTGACCACCTTGATTTCAACTTTCCAGGGAAAAGTTTCAACCTCGAGTTGTACAACAACACCTGTTGCCTTGGTTCCAACTGTCTGTGCACTATTTTTCGGTCATGCCATCTCTTGGTCTTTTCTTTGTACAGTCTGGCATTCTCATAAGCCTGTAGGCGAAATTCCTCCAATTCATTGAGTTGGTGAAGTCTTTTCTCTCCTGCAGCTTGTGGATCAAAATTCAACTTCTTCAGTGCCCAATACGCCTTGTGTTCAAGCTCAACTGGGAGATGGCATGCTTTCCCAAACACCAATCGATATGGTGACATACAATGGGTGTCTTGTAAGCTGTACGGTAGGCCCATAATGCATCGTCCAGTTTTGTAGACCAGTCCCTCCTTGTTGATCCAACAGTTTTTCCAAGATTCTTTTGATTTCTCTGTTTGAAACTTCAACCGTCCATTTGACTGTGGATGGTAGGCTGTGGCTGTGGCAACCTTGTGAGTAACTCTGTATTTGGATAGAAGTGCATCAAAGTATTTGTTACAGAAATGAGAGCCACCATCGCTGATGATTGCTCGAGGTGTTCCAAACCGAGTGAAAATGTTCTTTTTCAGGAATTTGATCACCACTTTTGAATCATTGGATGGCAGTGCAATTGCTTCAATCAACCCATTTGGAGACGTAGTCTACAGCAACTAAGATGTACAGGTTTCCGAATGATGGAACAAAGGGTCCCATGAAATCAATACCCCACACATCAAATATCTCAACTTCCAGAATGTTTGCAATGGTCCTTCGTTTCTTCTCGAAATATTCCCCATTCTCTGGGGCACCTGTCACATTGAAAGCAAAAAGATAAGCATCTTTAAAAAGTGTAGGCCAGAACAAACCTGATTGAAGACTTTTGCTGCAGTTTTGTTTCCACTGAAGTGTCCGCCATATGGTGATGAATGACAGTGCTGCAAAACACTGTTGACCTCCTCATGTGGAACACACCGTCTCAATAATTGATCAGCACACCGTTTGAACAGGTACGGCTCATCCCAGATATAGTGCGTTGACTTCTTTGAAGTTTCTTCCGTTGTTGAGTTGTCCATTCCAACGGCCATTTTCCTGACACAATGTAGTTGACATAGTCAGCATACCAAGAGGTATCTTGTTGTTTCATGGCAAACAGCTGTTCATCTGGAAAAGTTTCTTTGATTGACAGTTCTTTGCCAGCTGTTTCTCCATTCTCGATCCTCGATAAGTGATCTGCCACCTGGTTCTCTGTTCCTTTCCTGTCTCGAATCTCCACGTCAAATTCTTGCAGAAGAAGTATCCAACGGATCAATCTGGGTTTGGCATCTTTCTTCGCGATCAAATATTTGATTGCTGAATGATCTGTGTAGACTACTACCTTGGGACCCAACAGATAAGATCGGAATTTGTCAAAAGCGAACACAACTGCAAGCAACTCCTTTTCAGTGGTTGTGTAGTTGAGTTGAGCTTCATTTAGAGTTCTGCTGGAGTAGTAAATGGTGTGGAAAATCTTTGCTTTGCGTTGTCCCAAAACTGCACCTACAGCAAAATCACTAGCATCACACATTACTTCAAATGGAAGGGTCCAGTCTGGTGTTACAATGATGGGGGCAGAAACCAGCTTCTGTTTCAAGATCTCGAAGGATTCCTGGCATTCTTTGGTGAAGTTGAAAGGCACATCCTTTTCCAGAAGGTTGCAAAGAGGTTTTGCAATTTTGGAAAAGTCTTTGATAAATCTCCTGTAAAAACCTGCATGTCCAAGAAAACTCCGAATGCCTTTGACAGATGTTGGAGGAGGTAGTTTTTCAATTGTCTCGATCTTTGCTTTGTCTACCTCGATTCCCTTTTGTGAGATCCGGTGTCCAAGAACAATGCCTTGCTGTACCATAAAGTGGCATTTCTCCCAGTTGAGTACCAAGTTCGTGTCTTCACACCTTTGTAATACATGTTCAAGATTTTGCAAACAATGATCAAATGAATCTCCAAATACAGAAAAGTCATCCATGAAAACCTTCAGACTCTTCTCCAACATATCTGAGAAGATGGCCATCATGCAACGTTGAAATGTGGCAGGGGCATTACATAGTCCAAATGGCATCCTGCGGAAAGCAAAAGTACCATAAGGACATGTAAATGTGGTTTTCTCCTGATCCTTTGGTGCAATGGCAATTTGATTGTATCCTGAATATCCATCCAAAAAGCAATAGAACTCATGTCCCGCCAATCTGTCTAACATCTGGTCAATGAATGTTAGCGGAAAATGGTCCTTTCTGGTGGCTTTGTTCAGCTTACGGTAGTCCATGCATACTCTCCATCCAGTCACCGTTCTTGTCGGAATTAACTCGTTCTTTTCATTGGTGATCACAGTAATTCCTCCTTTCTTCGGCACACATTGCATAGGACTCACCCAACTGCTGTCTGAAATGGGATAAATGATGCCAGCATCAAACCATTTGATGATTTCTTTCTTCACGACTTCCTTCATGATTGGATTGAGTCTCCGTTGATGCTCCACTGTAGGTTTGTACTCATCGTTCATCAAGATTTTGTGCATGTAAAATGATGGACTAATGCCTCGAATGTCTGCTATAGTCCAACCAATGGCTTTCTTGTGCTCTCGCAATACTCTCAGCAACTTTTCTTCATGTTCCAATGTTAGCGACGAAGAAATTATAACAGGTAATTCAGAAGAGTTTCCAAGAAATGCATACCTGAGATGGCTCGGGAGTAACTTCAGCTCCAGCTGCGGTGGTTCTTCAATCGAGGGTTTGATCCGGTCTATCTTTGGAAGTTCCAAACTTTCAATTGGTTGTGTCACTTTGAAACGAAACGGCTTGTCAAGATAGTTGATACATTCCATAATTTCAGCATCAAGCTCACTGTCAGACATGTTGGTGATGCAAGCTTCAAGTTTGTCTGTGGGAATTGTATCAGTATCTTGAATGATACTATCAACAACATCAATTCTGAAACATTCCTTCTTCCTTTTTATCACTCGGGAATTTCATGGCTTTGAAACATTGAAAGTAACTTCTTGGTCCTGAACTTTCATGGTTAGTTCTCCTTTTTGTACGTCAATCACAGTTCTCCCTGTAGCCAAGAATGGTCTCCCAAGAATGATAGGAACATCTTTGTCTTCTTCCATGTCAAGGATAATGAAATCAGCTGGGAGAATGAGTTTGTCAACTTTCACCAACACATCTTCAACCACTCCTCTTGGAAATGCGAGCGTCCGATTGGCAAGTTACAAAGAGACAGAGGTATGCATTGCTTCTCAAATCTGTAGTTTCCTGTAAATAGAAAAAGGCATCAAGTTAACACTAGCACCTAAATCACATAAAGCCTTACCGATTGTAATGTCTCCAATGGTGCACGGGACTGTGAAACTGCCAGGATCTTTCAACTTCTAAGTCTAGGTAGTTTCCTCTGAATGATGTGCACTGCATTCTTCCGTCAATGCTACTGTCTCGTAATCTCCCAATCTTCGTTTTCGTGAAAGAATATCTTTCATGATTTGACATAGCTGGGCATTTGTTCCAAGGCTTCTGCAAATGGGATGTTGATGTGCAGCTTTTTGAATACTTCCAGGATCGAGCAAACTGCTTGTCCAGTTTGTTTTTCTGAAGACGCTGAGGAAAATGTGGAGGTGGAGTAATCTGTTCTTTTTCCTTTGCTTCTTTTTCCTCCATCTGTTGCTCTGCTTCTTTTGGAACATCTTCAATGGTTGCCTTGATTCCAACATCTTTTTGATTTCAGTACCACTTTTCAAGGTGATGGCTTGACATTGCTCCTTCCCTCGGTTCCTTGGATTCGGTTCTGTGTTGCTGGGAAGTTTCCTGGTGGTCTATAACTCTGAGCATTGGCCAGTTGTCCAATCTGATTTTCCTGTGCTTTGATAGAAGCTGATTGGTTCTGAATCATAGCATCGTATTTTTTTAACTGAGCCAGCACTTCTACCATTACTGGTTCTTTTTCATGCTCCTGGCCTTTGTTATGTTGCTGGAATACAGTGGTGGATTGTTTGTTCTGTTGCTGAAATCCTGGTGGTGGATTGTTCCTTTGTCCAGAATTGTTGCTCCATGAAAAATTGGGATGATTCCTCCACCCTGGGTTGTAGTGTTGGAATATGGATTGTTTCCATGTCTGTTGAAATTGTTGACATAATTCACCGTTTCTTCAGGTTGAGTTGGCTCTGGTGCTCCTCATATGTTGAACTTGTTGCTCCCATATTGCTTTGAGTGTGGAGAGTCACCATGAATTTGCATATCTGGTCCAGTTTGGCAATAACTGCTGTGTTGGCTCCAACTTCATAAATTCCTGCAATTCTTTGAATCAAGCTCCTTTCTGTTGGCCACAAGGAATTGTTATTGGCCATCTCTTCGATTAGGTCCTAGGCTTGATCTTCTCCTTTTGACATCAAAGCTCCTCCAGCAGCAGCATCAATAGTGGTTCTCATCAATCCAGAAAGTCCATTATAGAAAGTTTGGACTTGAAGCCATTTTGGAATCTCATGGTGAGGACATTTCCGGAGCAGATCTTTGTATCTTTCCCAAGCTTCGTATAGGGATTCTGAATCTTGCTGCACAAAGGATGTGATGTCATTTCTCAGTTTTGCTGTTCTGGCTGGTGGAAAGTACTTTGCAAGGAATTTGGTGGCTAGAGTGTTCCATGTTGTGATGGAACCTGCTGGTAGTGAATGTAGCCAGGCCTTTGCTCTGTCTTTCAAGGAGTATGGAAAAACCCGCAGTCTCATTGCTTCTTCTGATGCTCGGTTGTAATTGAAAGTGCCACAAACTTCCAGGAAGTTGCTGATGTGGGCATTAGGATCTTCAGTTGCATTCCCCCCAAACTGAACCGACTGCTGAATCATCTGAATGCAAGTTTTGATGTCACCTGCATTTGCTGGTAAGGGAGGAAGTACAATACAGGAAATGAGGCCATCTACCACCGGAATGGTTCTGTCTCGAATGGGAATTGGTGGTGCAACCTCCAAAGGTTCAGGTTCCATGTTAACAATTGCTTCTTGGCCTTCTCGCCTTTCCCTTCTCAACTGTCTGATGGTTCTTTCAATCTCAGGGTCAAGCAGATGGATTTCAAAGCTTCTGGCTCGTCTCATTAAATGTCTGAGAACCTGAAAACACAAGAAAACGAAAACAATAAGTAAAAAGAAAAATTAGATACAAGTAACGAAACTAACCCGTAAACTAATAATGAAAGATAAATAAGTCCCCGGCAACGGCGCCAAAAACTTGACCGGCGTAATCACACACGTATAACGCAAACGCATGTATCGTTCAAGTAGTATAAAAAGTATCGATCCCACGAGGACTTAAAACCTTTTTGTTATTAATTTATGGGGCCAACTGATTACCAGTATCTAACAGGTTGTTTGATTGATTGATTTGAAATGACGATGATTCTAAATTTAAAACAAGTAAATAAAATTGCTTAAAAAGTAGGTTGAGAAAAATCCAAATTTATAAAAACTATCCAGGGTTGTGATTAATTCCA
>SKCR01000519.1:0-28857 GCA_019454045.1 Zanthoxylum bungeanum | reverse complement strand
GGAGTACATGACCCCTTTATAAAGGCATGGAGGGGTGCTATAGGACACCCTTTGGGGTGGGGTTGCAACCCTCTATGGATTGTAACCACTCTAGCACCCCTTTGCCAACACAAAGACATATATACCCTTATGAATTAATTGAAGAATTTACAACAGAATTTGCCTGTGATATGAAAGGAATAACCTTGAATCTTGAAAATGAGAATGTAGAGATTGTTGTCTTTGATAGTGATTACCGATATTAAAGAAGGAGATCTTGTCTAGCGCACTAGATCACACACATACATATTTGAAAAAAGAAGTTTTTAAGATTAATAATATTTTTTTTTTTTAATTCTCGATGTTATGAGTATCTCCAAAGGATAATTAGGTCATCTCTTTGTTTTTATCTCTCCATATTTTTTGACACGTGATATACGAAAAAATATATAATTAAGATTAAATTGTATGTCATAGAAAAACTAAAAGAGACAATGAAAATGAAAAAACAAGATAAGGATTCTAATTGATCTTCAAATCACTTGTTAATTTCTTGAAAACATCAACACTAGAGGTGTGCAAACCCAATCCGACCCACGGGTTAACTCGCAACCCGTGCGGGTTTGTTGCGGGGTGGGTTGGGTTTGAAATTAAACTCAACCCATTTGAGTTGAAAATTCTCAACCTACACGGGTTGCGGGTTGGGTTAGGTTGAAATTGTTTTAACCTGACACAACTTGCAATCCCACATATATTTATTAAATATTTTTAACATAATTAACCCTAACAATAATACTATAAAAGAAACAAAACAAAATCCTACACTCTTGATCAAGTGTTTTAATATTGTACTTATTGTGATTAACTATTTATTAATTATGTATTTGTAATTTAATTATGTATTTAGATTATGAAATTAGTGAAATTGATTATATATATGATATTTTAGCATTAACTCTACCTTATTAATTTATTATACTGCTATATTTTTAACATTTAAGTAAATCTATTTATGAATTATTTTTAATATTTAATTTGAAATTGGGCAAAAGGCTCAATCTACATGCGGGTTAGGTCGGGTTAAATTATACTCTATTTATGGATCAGATGAGATTTGATTTTTTTTCTAATTCATACTATTTACAGGTTGAATGGATTTTGTCCTAACCGGATCGATGCACACCCCTAATCAGCACATCTTTCATTGTTGCATTGAAGACAGAGTTTTGAGAGTAAAATATAATTAACCCAGGTTTTTATTCATGCCAATTCGGACAATAAAATACTTCAATCTTATAGCAAAAGATAAGAAGTTTCTAGAAATGTTCTCCCCTAGACCCATTTGATTTGCTTTAAATTATTTGGTAATTGCAAAACACTAGCCCTCCTACGTGGACCGGGTGGCATGGTCTTTAATAGACCTCTAGCTCTTGGTTTCAAGTTCGAGGGCTAATTAATTAATGATCATCATTTCCATGAACCAAATTGGACCTTCATCTTAAGCGAGGTGTTCTAAAATACCTTTTTCATAAAAATAAAAAAAAAAATGAAAGAAAGAAAGAAAAGAAAAAAAATAGTCGTAATTCACTAAAATATGTTATTAATCAATAGACGCGTGTGTATATATATTTTCACTCCAATAAACACCAAGCATTGCCTTGCCTCGTTGGCTCAAGCTGGCGCTCCAAGGGCGACGAGATTTTGAAGCAAACGAGTTTCATAATGATATTTTAATTTTTAAAATATAAGTTTTATTCTTTGTCATTAAATATTTTCTATTAATTTTGAGTTATTTTTTTATCTAATTAATATTAAATAGTTTGAATATTTCAAAAATTATTCAAATATAGTAAAATTTTATTTCAAAATTAAATGAAAAATAACTCAATTAATCAAAATTATTTAATAGCATAGATTAAAATTTTATTTTCTACAATTGCTGATACTAAAACTTATATTTTTAAAATCATATGATAACTACTTTTCCAAAACACACCAAGCATGATAATAACTAAAATATTATTATGATATATTTATAGGATAGTTGGGTATTATTTTCCTAAAAAACACAAAGTATTTTCTTTTATTTTTTTGCCAAAAATAAAAAGAAAAAAAAGAAACATATCTAGATTGGAGGCAATTAGTCCAAACAAAATATAATTTTTTTTCCAAATTATTGGAGGCGATTCCCACATATTTATTTAGTTTACAAGTAATATTATTAAAACTAGGGGCGGAGCCATAAATTTAATATAGGAGGGGCTAATTTCAAATAATAAAATAATTTTTAAATAACAACAACAATAAGTACAAAAGTTTTAAATTTCATTAAAATAATTTTTATAACCGCTCTTGAAGAATTTTCATTTGTTAAAAATGTTAAATGATAACCCCATTATTATCAATAAAAAAAAAAAATTTCTATATATACATATAGACTATCATTCAACCATGGATCTCTCATCTGATTTCACAATCAATTTTTCATAAAATGCATAGCTGAAAATGTTATTTCTAATGTAGTTATGATAATTAGTAAAATCATAATGTTATACAACCAATAAATAAATTAATAGAAACATTTATATTCTTTAGTCTCAATTACCTTTCTTGCAAATTCAATAATTTGTAGGAAATTCTTCACAATAATTCATTAAGGGTAATCTGTCCTTTGGTATCATAGGGTGCTTGTAAGGGTATATCCCTTTGGAGGGTTGCACCCCAACCCAAAGGGTGCCCATTGGCACCCTTACATGCCTTATATAAGGTGACTTTATATTGATTACAAAGACAGAGGAAAAATATCCGAATTAAACAAGAGACACTGGTTTTTTGTTTTGTTTTTGAGAGAGAGTATCATCATCTTCCTTGTTCATAAACTTGTGAAGGAGTGCTCCTTGTACAAGTAGCATCCAAGTTATCCTGGGAGAACGTTGGCAAGAAGAAACCGTAGAGCACCTGTGACGGGCCAATAAGTTCTTAAGGACAGAGATAATCTCGACTTGGACATTCTGTAATCTTCCTTTTCTGGTTTGTCACAAAGTTTTCTGGTTTTAGGGTTTTGCATCTAGATCTACTTTGGGTAATTTGATCTGTTTGTTTTGCGTGTTTATATTACTGTTTTAATGACATTATTTTACCAACAATCTTAAGAACTTATTGTATCGTGTTATTAAATAGTAATTTGCATGTTAGGGTTTAATATTTTCTGGAAAATACGAACTGTGCATGAAAAACCCGTAGGGCGTTCGAACGCCCAACGCACGCGAAGGCTAAAAATTTGAATTCTCGTAAGAACGTTCGAACGCGTCTTCAAACGCACTCGAACGAAAGCCTTCTGCCTTAGAACGTTCGAACGCGTACTAAACGCAACTCGAACGCAAACTCTCTGGAATCATTCCGTTCGAACGCGTTCACGAACGCTATACGAACGTGAACTCTCTGGAATCATTCCGTTCGAACGCGTTATCAAACGCTACTCGAACGTGAACTCTCTGGAAACACATCGTTCGAACGCGTTATCAAACGCAACACGAACGCACACACACTGGACAGTCTCGTTCGAACGTAGATACGAACGCGACACTAACGAAATAGTCCTGTAATTCTTATAAACTGCAAACTTAAATAATATTAACTTGGTAAGTCATATACTGTTAACACATTAATCTTGGTAGTATAGATTTAAGTTATTATTAGGTTGTTCAATTATCACAAGCATACACATAGTGATAAAGTTGAAATTGTTTGATTGTTGCATAATTGGTTGAGAATTTAAAGTGTAATAATACAAGTAATTCCATCCAATCTTGATTGAATTATATATATCTACATTTATCGTATATCACTTTGAACAAGATCATTCGTTGATCGTTGTGCAATTTGTCTTTCGTAGACTAATTGACCCTGTTGATTTTCCAGTTACATATGGCTAGCGGAAATATCACGGTACCGGTCTCTCATGGGAGAAAAACCGGAGAAATTTGGTGGGGCAAATTTCAAACAATGGCAGAGCAAGATGCTGTTCTACCTGACAACTCTCCAGTTGGCAAAATTCCTCAAAGATCCTCCGGGTCCTGTGGAGGGTGAATCCGAATTGGCCAAGGAAGAGCGAGAACAGACTTGGATGTCTGGAGACTTCTTATGCAAGAACTACCTTTTGGGTGGTCTTGACAATACCCTGTACAATGTGTACCAAGGCATGACTTCTGCGAAGATTCTCTGGGAATCTCTCGAGAAGAAGTATAAAACTGAAGATGCCGGACAAAAGAAATTTGTCGTGGGTAGGTTCCTGGACTACAAAATGGTAGATTCAAGGACGGTGATGTCTCAGTTGGGTGAACTGCAATTAATCATTCATGAAATACTGGATGAAGGAATGAAACTTTGTGAGACGTTTCAAGTTGCCGCCATAATTGAAAAGTTGCCTCCATCATGGAAGGACTTCAGGAGCTATCTGAAACACAAAAAGAAGCAGATGAGCCTTGAAGACCTCAGTGTTCGATTGAGAATCGAGGAGGACAACAGGATGTCCGAGAAGGCCAGCTACAAGACTCTGGAGTCTAAGGCCAACATCATTGAAGGTGTAAAGGGTAGCAAAAAGAGAAAGAACAGTGGAGCTGACTCTGGGAACAAGAAGTTCAAGGGAAAATGCTACAACTGTGGAAAGAGCGGTCATATGTCAAAGGACTGCAGAAACAAGAAGTCTCAGGCACAAGGGCAAGAAAAAGAAAAATGAGGCCCATGTCACTGAAGGCGAGCAGCTGACTGATGATATCTCAGAGATGGAACTATCAGCAGTGGTAACTGAAGCCAACATAGTTGGGAATCCGAGAGAATGGTGGTGTAGACACTGGGGCTACTCGTCATATCTGTGCAGACAGCAAGATGTTTTCCATGTACCAGAAGGTCGATGGCGGCGATCATCTGACAATGGGAAACTCGTCTACCTCTCAGGTGGTTGGACAAGGCACAGTGGTTCTGAAGATGACATCCGGAAAGGAGCTAACATTGAAAAATGTACTGCACGTTCCAGATATTCGGAAGAACTTGGTCTCGGGCTCTCTTCTTAGTAAGGCTGGGTTTAAGCTTGTTTTTGTTTCTGATAAGTTTGTAATGACAAAGAATGATATGTATGTAGGAAAAGGTTACCTGACTGAGGGCCTTTTTAAGCTAAATGTAATGACTGTTAACCGTGCTATTAATAAAGCTAGTTCGTCTGCTTATATTATTGTGTCACAAAATGTATGGCATGGGAGGTTAGGACATGTTAATTATGATACTATGCGTAAATTAATTAACATGGACCTTATACCTAAATTTGCTATTGATGGCCAACATAAGTGTGAAGCATGTGTTGAAGCAAAAATGCATCGAACATCATTTCATTCTATAGAACGTAGTTCTGAACCGCTGGAACTTGTACATACCGATGTATGTGACATGAATATTGTGCAAACAAGAGGCGGTAAAAAGTACTTTGTCACTTTTATCGATGACAGCACAAGATTCTGTTATGTGTACTTGCTGAGAAGCAAAGCTGAAGCAATTGAGAGCTTCGTACACTATAAGAACGAAGTTGAAAACCAACTTGGCAAGAATATCAAAAGAATCAGGAGTGATAGAGGCGGTGAATACGTTTCACCATTCGGTGAATATTGTTCTGTGCACGGAATTATTCACGAAACCACTGCTCCTTATTCTCCTCAACAGAACGGAATTGCGGAACGCAAAAACCGAACGTTGAAGGAAATGATGAACGCCATGTTGACAAGTTCGGGACTACCCCAGAACTTGTGGGGGGAAGCTCTTGCTTTCCGCGAACTACGTTCTTAACAAACTTCCTCACAGAAGGTTGGACAAGACACCATATGAGTTGTGGAAAGGTTTCGTACCTTCCTACAAATACCTCAAAGTGTGGGGGGTGTCTTGCCAAAGTAATGGTTCCTAAACCTAAGAAGGTTAAAATAGGACCAAAACTGTTGACTGTATATTCATTGGATATGCTCGCAACAGTAGTGCGTATCGATTCTTGGTACACAAGTCGGAGATTCCTGACATCAATCCGGAAATGATAATTGAGTCAAGGAATGCGACATTTTTTGAAGAGACGTTTCCTTGTAAGGAAAGACAGCGCACAGTGTCTCTCAAAAGAACGACCGACGCTGTCAAGGACAGTGATCAGGTTGACCTAGAATCAGATAAACGTGTTAATACTGAGACAATCGAGCCTAGACGTAGCAAAAGAGCTAGAACGTCTAAGTCGTTTGGTCCCGATTTTCTGACATACCTGTTAGAAAATGAGCCTCAAAGCTATAAAGAAGCTATGTCTTCTCCTGAGGCACCTCTTTGGAAAGAGGCGATAAATAGTGAGATTGATTCAATCCTACAGAACCATACTTGGGAGTTGGTTGATCTTCCACCAGGTTGTAAGCCATTGGGCTACAAATGGATATTCAAAAGGAAGATGAAAACGGATGGATCAATAGATAAGTACAAGGCAAGACTTGTCATAAAAGGTTATAGACAAAAAGAAGGCCTTGATTACTTTGACACCTATTCACCTGTGACTCGTATCACATCGATAAGAATGCTCATAGCCATAGCAGCTATATTTGGTCTTAAAATACATCAAATGGATGTAAAGACGGCATTCTTGAATGGTGAATTGGATGAAGAAATTTACATGGAACAACCAGAAGGGTTTTGTGTTCCTGGACAAGAACAGAAGGTGTGCAAACTTGTAAAATCCTTGTAGGATTAAAACAAGCACCGAAACAATGGCATGAGAAATTTGACAAAGAAATGTTGTCAAATGGGTTCAAAACCAATGAGTGTGATAAGTGTGTGTACACTAAATCAACTCAAAAGGGATATGTCATTGTGTGTCTCTATGTAGACGATATGCTGATAATTGGTAGTAATCATGAAATGATTCAGTCTACCAAAAACGTGTTATCCAGCAGATTTGATATGAAAGATATGGGGATAGCTGATGATGTAATCCTAGGGATTAAGATTTCTAGGACATCAGACGGATATATATTATCACAGACTCATTATATTGAGAAGATACTCGATAAATATATCAAAGGGGATCTAAATGTAGCTAGAACCCCTGTAGACCTAACTCTTCATTTATCAAAGAATACTGGTTCAAGCATATCGCAACTAGAGTATTCGAGAATCATCGGAAGTCTGATGTATCTCACGAATTGCACACGACCTGATATCGCTCAAGCTGTGAATCGGCTTAGCAGATATACGAGCAATCCAGGACACAACCACTGGAAAGCCATAGTAAGAGTTTGAGGAGGTATCTGCGTGAAACTTCAAAATATGGGCTACATTACGAGAGATATCCTGCTGTACTAGAGGGTTACAGCGATGCTAACTGGATATCTGATACGGTGGATTCCAAATCCACGAGTGGATTTGTTTTCACACTTGGTAATGCAGCCGTGTCATGGAAATCCTCGAGGCAAACGTGTATTGCCCGGTCTACTATGGAATCAGAATTCATAGCGTTAGACAAAACAGCGGAAGAAGCAGAATGGCTTAGAAACTTCCTGGAGGATATTCCTAGTTGGCCCAAACCGGTGCCAGCGATTAGCATACATTGTGATAGCCAATCGGCAATTGGGAGAGCCCAAAATACAATGTATAATGGTAAGTCTCGACACATACGTCGGAGACATAATACCATACGTCAACTGCTCTCAAGTGGCATAATAACGATCGATTATGTCAGGTCGAAGGAAAACCTAGCGGATCCACTAACTAAAGGTTTACCTCGAGAGCAAGTTGAGAAGTCATCGAGGGGAATGGGCTTGAAGCCTATAATCTAAGAATTGCCACTGTGGAAACCCAACCTAGTTGACTGGAGATCCCAAGATCTAGGTTCAAAAGGGACAACAGAAACTTTGTGCAATTCAAAACAAGCACTGAAGAGTTTCGTACTCTTTCCCATTCCGATAATGACGCTGAGTGCTGTCTGTCATTGGTTAGGATAAGCTAAGGCTTTTAATGATCACTATATTAGGAGATGAGTCCTAATGGGGGTAAAGACAGATTACCTCTTCATAGCAGATCACCTATTTCAAGTAAGAAGTGAGGCCGCTTCCATGGGAACCTTTAAAGGCGGGTTACCCTAAAGTACTTGATGAATCCAGGACCGTTGTTCAGGGCCAAAATGAACACAACCGTAGAACGGGAAAATGGTCGAATTAAAGCTGTGTGTTGGCAATTGTCTTGGTTTACACCAACGGCAGAACAGTTCAAGACTATGGGTCACTGGTTTGCCAAGTAAATCCGATTGTCACTCACTAGGAAAGGTTCAAGGCGAAAGCTACCTATTTCGATGCAGCTTTAGTTCTTGGTAACTCTCTCGAGTGTCTCCATGAATATTTGAAGAATTGTGGGGGATTGTAGGAAATTCTTCACAATAATTCATTAAGGGTAAATCTGTCCTTTGGTATCATGGGTGCTTGTAGGGGTATATCCTTTGGAGGGTTGCACCCCAACCCAAAGGGTGCCCATTGGCACCCTTACATGCCTTATATAAGGTGACTTTATATTGATTACAAAGACAGAGGAAAAATATCCGAATTAAACAAGAGACATTGGTTTTGTTTTGTTTTTTTGAGAGAGAGTATCATCATCTTCCTTGTTCATAAACTTGTGAAGGAGTGCTCCTTGTACAAGTAGCATCCAAGTTATCCTGGGAGAACGTTGGCAAGAAGAAACCGTAGAGCACCTGTGACGGGCCAATAAGTTCTTAAGGACAGAGATAATCTCGACTTGGACACTTCTGTAATCTTCCTTTTCTGGTTTGTCACAAAGTTTTCTGGTTTTAGGGTTTTGCATCTAGATCTACTTTGGGTAATTTGATCTGTTTGTTTTGCGTGTTTATATTACTGTTTTAATGACATTATTTTACCAACATAATTTTCTTTCAATCTTAAAAACTCATTGTCAGAACCTAGATATGTGATGTAATTTTCAAGCTAAAATTCAAGTGATTTGAGATCCATTGGAAAAAAATTATTTGAATGAAATTTACCAAGTCGTTATTAAACAGTACTTAGTTTTCTTTTAATAAGATTTTGATTTAAATTTTCTAAAATCACAGAACTCATAATAATTATACTGATTTTACCCTAATAAACCAAAAATAAAAATAAAAATCAATAGAAGTAAAATTTATATTCTCCATACAAAATTAAGAAATTTTCAAAGAAACTATAATGGAGATTCAAATTATTTCAAAGAACACAATGTACTTCAAGTTATGCAATTTTATGCCACAAGTAAATTAATTCAAAATTACCTAAAAAAACGAAATCTAACATTATCGATTTTATTTTTATTGGCCCAGGAGGGGCTGAAGCCCCTGCTGGGCCCAATGTAGCACCGCCTCTGATTAAAACTATTTAGATTCAAGTTGAGTGGTTTAATAGAAAATTAACAATAAATCGTTATAAGAGTGATTTGTAATTAATCAGAGGATTAATCGAAAATTAATTAAAATTAATAAAATTGATATTTCGCATGATAATAAAAATGACTTTGTGTGGTATAAAAAATTCAGTCCATCACATAAAAAAAGAGAAAAAAAAAAAAACAAATTATAAAAGTCCATAATGTAAGCTATTTAGATAAGTTGAGCAAATCGGTCAAAAATGCGAAATTTTCTTTTATTTTCCTCTTCTAGTATTTCTTTCGGCCACGACACTGACTTGGTCCATAAGTTGATCTGTTCATTGTTGAATTCGTGCAGACATGTTAAAAATGAATCAAATTAAGGCTTTTTAGTCATGTGATGGTGACTCAAGTTCTTCGAAACTATGTATTGGGACTAGTATTGCTCTTTTGACTGGCCACAACTCTAAGATGTTTGATAAGTATTTTTAATTAGGGTTAATAAAAAAATTCCGAACCCTGGTTTTGGGATATTATATTATTAAGTATAAGATTCGTGATAATTTTTCGTTTTAAATAAAAAATCAGATTGGGAATTGAGATGATTTTTTTTATTCCGATTCAAAAGTTAATTCAGGATTCAAGATGTTTCATCGAATCTATAAACGAAAAGGGACTGAGATTGGTAAATCTCAGTCATTCCCAATCGATTGTCATCTTTATTTGTAAATGTTGTTTGAAAATTAAAATAATTTTACTTTATAATTATTTGATGAAAATTTATATGACATGTAGTTTTATTGAAATTATGAAATTTAAAAGTCATTTTTAGCACCATTGTAAATTTAAAAGTCATCTTTATTTGTAAATGTTGTTTGAAAATTAAAATAATTTTACTTTATAATTATTTGATGAAAATTTATATGACATGTAGTTTTATTGAAATTATGAAATTTAAAAGTCATTTTTAGCACCATTGTCAACTCATATCTATTTAAAAGGGGCTTTAGTTTATTCTAGTTTAAAAGTATAGTAATGATATATGTACTGAAATCATAATGAAACTGTCATTTTAAATAAAAATTTTAATTTAATTATATAACTTCTCACGTATACAATCGCTATCACTATGAGTGCTGCTACAACTGAGCGTGATTTGTTAGAATGAACTTCAAATCAACTTCAAACGTGGACTTAGAAGCTTGTCTAAATATACCGAAAATATTTATAAACCGTTACTGGCAGAGTTTGTGTTCTGAGTATCAATTTTATTATGTATTTTCTTGTAAATACTAATGTAACATTTTATTATGAATAAAATAAACAGTTTCTTTTATATAATATTTTCTTATATATGGTAAAGACGTAACAGACCTTAAAATGATTAGTTATGATACTGTTACAAAAGCGTCGCAACTGACATTGAGATGTATCATGACATTGTCATTCTTAAACAGTTTCCGGTCAAGATTTACACTACTTGGTCAGTAAAATAAACTCGTAGAGACTGATACATGTCGTATTTGGAATCTTGGATTCCGATGGTTTCTCAATGAACCATGAGTCTTTGAGACTCGTATAGACGTGTATGTGTTTATAGCGGATAAACACTGAATGAGTCACTGAAGATTCTTAATGGATGGTACACCAACATCAATAAGAATCTTCTCGGGTTGAGTGAGCATAGTGATTCTTTGACTTGAGATAACACTGTGGATATATGAGTTATCCTCCACACTTAGATGACAGTCACGTCACCGATCTATTTGACCTCCGCTTGTTCCTTGGGTGTGGACTGATGCTCAAGATATCCTGTGTGTATCAAGAAAGGATCCGCCAGTTCTGTGTACAGAGCATAGGTATTCAATATGGAATTAGCAATCTGTTAAATATATGGGCCCGTGGGACACTGTAGAAATCAGTTCTAAGTGTTATTAATGGATTACTATAGAAACATCGACGTGATTATATATATATATATATATATATATATATATAATATATATATATATATGGAATAATCCGGATACCTGTGACAGAGAGATTATACGTATGTAGTGACCTCGACCTGTATGGTTCAGAGAGTTTATCCGTGTTCGTCATAATTTCCGGGTGGGTGAATTATGGACACAAAATTTGATTTCGTGACGGATATGTCTGAACCTATAGAGTCTCACTAGTGAAATATACTCGTAGAGCACTATGACAACTTTTATGAATAATACTGATTATTTATAACTCGTTTAACGGTTAAACGAAAAATATATGCAATTGGGACCTAATCGTCATTTCTAAATTAATGTGTATTTATATTTAATATTTTATATTATTAAATACACATTAATTAAATATCAAATTGTGATATTTGACATATATCATTAATATATGTATTTGAGATATTTAATGTAAATATAATACATATATTTAAGATAATTTATTATTTAATTATTTAATTGTTAAATAATTAAATTAATTAATATAACAAATATCTTAAGTAATGATTTTAACTTTTAAATGACTTGTTTTCAATGGTCTATTTGTAAGTTTACTTTATGAAAGATAAATGTTATCTTTATTAAAATAAACGTGTTCCAATCAAATGAAACAAAATGAAATAATTTGTTATTTACTTATTACACAATTTTCGGCCAACAAGGAGAAAATATATAAGTTTTGTTTCAATTTTATTTTTTCATACACACAAGTTGCAAAATTAAATTACAAAGTAAGGTTGAGAGAATCAAAGAAGAACAAAGGAAATTATCAAGCAAATCTTGGTTTTTGTAAGTAATTTCCAACTTTCTTCAACTAGGAAATTATTTCCATGTATCTAGGCTTCAATTTGTGATGCTTAGAATTTTCTCTACCCCTTAAGTATGTAATTTAAATGGTTGTAAACTTGTTTGAAAGATGAGCATGTATATTAATTAAAGATTGAATGAAATTGTTCATTAATATTCTTTAAGTCATTTGATGGTGATGTTGCCATTCTAGAGTTGCTTAGCCATTCATAAATAACCTAGAATTGTTCTTGAGTTGTTTCATGATGTGGGACTTGATTGGTGTGGTATGATTGGATTAAAGTGTTGAATTTGTTGAATTTGGTTTAATTGTCAATTTGAGAAAATTATTAAAATTAGGGTTCATATATGTGATGTAATTTGATGTATATTAAATTTAGGATTGATTGGATTTGATCTTGACATGTTTTGAACTAAAAAGGACCACATTGTAAATCCTGAAAAATCTGGGGACTGTTCGGCAATTGTACAAAAATTGGAGATTTTTGTTGCAATTTGTATTTTCATGTATTAGACATGTATAAATCATTTTGGGATTGATTTGGAATCAATTAAATATGTATTTGACAATTTAGGACCAAAATGATAAAAATATAAAGTTTGGGGCAAATTCGGCTATTATAGGAAATATGATTTCTTTTGTTAAAATTTCAGATTTTAAGTATTGGTTAATTAAATAAATAAGTTTATTTAATTGATTCAAGAAAAAATTTTGAAATCGGAAAATTCTAATTTTCCGCGCTTCGCTGCGCTAACATTATAATTCCCTATAAAACCCCATTAGTTACAACTCAAATGGATAAAATTTGACGCGGAATATAACCAGATTAAAACCCTAACAAAAACTATTTAGGATTTCTTAGGTACAATTTTATTTGACTTGTAACTTTTTTTATAATCTAAATTAAATAATAGAGTTATATCTGTTTAAAAATACATACATTTTAAACTAACAGTCATGGCTATTCAAGAAAATTTATATGACAAGGTGGTTGAATCACAATAGATTCGGGAGGAGGCAATGCATTTTGTAAATAGAGATAGATGGCAGGATTTAGAAAGGGAGTATGATGTTCTTTTGAATGAACAAAAGATGGAAGCAGAGATATAGAATGCAGTGGCTGATTGAGGGGGATAATTAGAACATCCACTTTTTCCATAGGTATGCTTCGGCACGGAAATGGAAGAACTTGATTCGAGGTTTGGAAGATGAAACAGATAACTTATTCTGAAGGGATTGAGGCTATGATATGGAGGTACTATAGAGATCTATTCTTATTCAAAGGCCTGACTCAGAGAATTTTTCCGCAATTTTGTCTTTTCTGTCTCCTTCAGTTGATAGGGACATGAATAAAAGACTTGATTATGACTTTTACTGGAAAATAAATAAAGTAAACGATTATGCAAATGCACACATCGAAGGCACCGGGGCCGGATGGGCAACCTCCAGCTTTCTTCTAGGATCATTGGGGATAGTGGGAAGTCAGGTAATCAGTACATGTCTCAATTTCTTGAATGGTAATTGTTGGCAGATAAAATCCCCGTGGGGCGAGTTCGTCCTAAAATGAGAGGAAGTGCGAAAATAAGAAGGGCGATGGGCGAAGAGCGATGCCAGAACGAAAACGTGCGATGCAATTATCTTCACTACCAATGTAGTTGAGCGGTTGTAAGGCACACGACCCAGCATTTACAAGCACGACTCAGAACTGTAAAAGATGGTGGAACTGCTGAAATCGGTTATCAAGTGGCACTATAAAAGCTCGCCTACCCCAAGAGAAGAGAGAGGAAAAAAATGAAGACTCATCGAGCATATTTTATCTTTTTATTTCTTAGCTTGTAACCTAGGACTGTAACTTGTGTGCTTGTGCCCCTCAGAGGCTTATTCACCTGATTCAATACACTCATTGCTGGGACTTTGTCTCAGGAGGTTTGAACATTACACGCTCTTTTTTCCCTGCACGCGTAAAAATTGCGCAAACAGTTTTTGGTGACCACAGTGGGAGACTTGGTGTAACAAAGTGGAGATTCCTTCGAAAAGAAACGCTCAGATTGGCTCAACCGCGGAAGAGGGTGGACTGGAGCAAACCAACCAGCCCAACGTTCCAGCCATAGTGGGTCAGTTCGAGGGTCTAACAGATGTCAGCCGATACGAACCAATGAAGGAGCTCAGCCCTAATGCGATGCGCGCATTGTTTGGCGAATTCACACAGGATGTCGTCGAACAGGTCAGGCTCCAAAATGCGCATGTTGTAGACAAATTCGTATCGACTAGTAACTTGCACTATGAAAATATGGCCAAACACCTAAGCTCAATGAACGAATTGGTGGCCAAATGTATAAGCGGCGGAACAGCGCTGCCGTCGACCACGCCTCACCCTGCAGTAGGCAGTCAGGAAGCTGGTCCTAGTGGTGTTCCCCTGCAAGGAACCAATACCCCTATGGTTCCCAGAGGAGGGACGAGCCCTGGAGGACACGGCCCACAATTAGGGCCAAACATTCACCAAGGGCCAAATATGGCTCAACACGAAAACGTGGTGCCTCAAGGTGTCCAAACTTCTCAGGGACAGAATCATGATTATATCCCACTCCTGAGAGGTCCGCAACTGCCCCTATAGCTGTGCCATTCAATGGCAATGATATGCTAAGGGAGCAAATGACCGAAATCTTGCAAAACCAATTCGGTCTGGGCATACGACCAATTCGGCCTAGATATCGGAAGCCTTACCCTGATTGGGTCGATGTGGCTTATCCTTGGCTGAGAAATTACAAGATACCAGACTTTACCCTCTTTACGGGGTCTGGAGAAGTTTCCACTATGGAGCATATAGGACGCTTCACCCTTCAGTGTGGGGAAGTCAATGATTTCCATAGACTAAGGTTGTTTCATGGTTCGTTATCAGGGGTGGCTTTCTCCTGGTATATCAGCTTACCAGCCAATTCAGTAGAAAGTTGGCAGCAGATGGAGCAACTGTTCCATGCGCAGTTTTATAAGGCCGAATCTGAAGTGGCCTTAGCTGATTTGGCAAATTTGAGACAATTGCCAGGGGAATGGGACGAGACGTTTCTACAACGATTTAAGGTAGTCCGAGGCCGATGTTACGCGCCTTTGCCCGAAAAGGAGTTCGTAAGAATCGCTCAAGGATGCCTGAATCTCGACCTGAAGAAGAAATTACAGGATCGTGAGTTTTGGGACCTTCCCCAACTCATTACCAGTGTGGTGCGCTATGAGCGATTATTACGAGAAGATGAGCAGATGAAAAATTCGAGCAAATGGACGTATTACAGAAACATTGACTATGAGATGGGCGAAGTGAACACCGACTCGGCCGATCTATGTTTGGCCGAATTGGTGAAAGGGAAGCCCTACGTCTGCAACACGTGGGCAGAATCCCAAACCAATGAGACGAGCTAAAAAAGAGCATGAAATTCTCCTTCAACATTACTAAAGTCGAAGCTATATTTGACCAATTGTACAAAGACAAGCAAATCAGCTTGAGCGACAGACATACATTGCCAACAGCCGAGCAAATCGGCAATAAAAAATATTGCAAGTGGCATAATGCATGGTCTGATACAACTAACAATTGCCTTGTTTTTCGCAATGTTTTGCAGGATGCCATAGAATCGGAACGAATCACGTTCGAAAAAAATGGCAGTAGACATCAACCCTTTCCCGAAATCGGAGGAGTTAAATATGATTAATCCAGACCTTACAAGGATAAACCGGCCTAGGGTAAAGGTAGTGCTGGACGAAAGACAACACCGCCACCCCGCCCTGCGTATTGGAGAGAATCAAGGAACCTGCAGAACGAAAGGACAAGAAAGACATTTGTGTGAGGTGCAAGAACATCATTGAATGGATGAAGGAGCTAGAAGACACCTGCGAGAGACCTGTGAAGAGAGAATCGTCCTGGCAGCCACGAACCTTTGCGCCGAGGTTCTATGGAGAAAATTCGAACTTCGTCCAGAACGTGAGGACATTTCGGCCAAAGATCCATCGGCCCAACGTGTGGCACTCATACCGAAAGTCATACCCAGGACAACAAGCGAACTCGGGACGACGGGCAGACGGAAAATATCCTCCCGTAGATGAAATGACAAGGAACAACTGAGGAGGTACCAAAGGAACTACGGCCGCATGATGCGCCGACATAACGAGGCAAAGGTGCCACCAGCCATAGCCCCCATGCCACAGAAAAGTCAAAAGACAATAAGAAGGCACATGATGAGAAAGGAAGGAAAGTGACCAATGGTGATGAGCACACTAAGCTTCATAGAAGGAAACAGGACGGGACCGATGATGAAGAGCCTCCCATCGTCATCCAATTCGGCAGCATGCCACCGGTCATGGCAAATCACTACTTGTTGCCCAGAGAGTTCCGGGGAAATGACAATGGGGAAGCTGGGCCGAGTGACGATATTTATGAGGGAGATGAGGCCGAATTTGCGGCACTCCATAACACGTAAAAATGAAATGCTGCAGGCCGAGAGGCCGAGAAGAAGAACTGACGGATATAGAAGAGGAGATTGACATCAGGACGAAAGCTAGGAGAAGGGGAATTTCGCAAAATCGGCTTCTGAAAGAACTATATGAGGTCGGGAATCCAGCAGTCGGAACACTGGAAGAAGACCTGGGGCGATACCCGTTCCTCGTTCTGTATGGAACACCTAAGGTAAAGCGGGCTGTCACCAAGGCCGAGAAGAGAAGGCTGACCGTCAATCACATCTCCCAGGAGATACCTCCCACACTGCCACTTTCTCGGTGGGATATGGAAGAAGAGTCATCCCAAGTCAACAAAGGGGGCGATCAAGCCATGGAAATTGGCATGTCAGGGAGAGTGATTTTCCCAAAGCCACAAGCTCAGATGACAAAGCACCTAAGGCCGTTGTACGTGAAGGCGAAGGCCAATGGCATCCCCGTGTCCAAAGTATTGATTGGTAACGGAGCAGCTATCAACGCAATTCCAGCTAGGATGCTGGGGCGTTTGGCCAAGTCAGAGGAGGACCTCATCCCCACAGAAGTAGTCCTCACCAGCTTTAACGGAGGAACGACGACTGCGAAAGGAGTCATACCACTGGACTTGCAGGTGGGAAGCACTACGAAGACTGTGGTGTTTTTCGTCATAGATGGGCCAACCTCATACAATATGCTTCTGGGACGAGACTGGATACATGACAGCCGATGCATCCCATCATCCCTCCATCAGTGTCTGGTTTTCTGGAACCAAAAGGATGACGTGGAAATTGTACACGCCGACAACAAGCCCTTCGCCGCAGACACAAACTCGGCCGAATACTTTATGTATGAGAGAAATTACGGGCCAACCAGAGTTCTGAACGTAGGAGAGAGCCCAACCATCGTAGCCCAGAATGACGAGCCATACCCCGCTGGATTGTTAAATGACCTGTTCGCGCAAACAAGACCAACCACAGTGGTCTTCGGAGAACCTACACACGTCGGTATCAATGACACGCGCCAGAGTAAAGAGCAAGCCGCCCTTGCGGCCTCTAAGGCCAATTTAATGGCCTACATTCTGGAACGAAAAAATGAGGACGAGGCACTGGCTGTTGTTTCGGCGTTAAGAGGGAACTACTGACGCACCAGATGGAGGATAAGGTGAAAGACTGTATGGGTTGGACTGTTTGATAGAGGGAGAAGACGTACTGGAGGACGAATACGCTCTGAACGGACGACGCGAGACAAACTTCTCAAGGGCAAGATGCTCTAGAAGAGGTAAATCTGGGGGATGAATGCAATAAGCGCATGACCTATATCAGCAAGGAATTAAGCTCCCAGGTACGCGAAAAATTGCTCTGTTTATTACAAGAATACAGAGATTGTTTTGCATGGGGTTATAATGAGATGCCCGGCCTAGATAGGGTCTTGGTGGAGCATAGGCTGCCAATCCTATCAAGTCATAGGCCTCATAGGCAGCCTCCACGGAGGTTCACGCCTCATGTTTTGCCTGATATTAAAAAGGAGGTCGAGCAACTGTTAGAGGCAAAGTTTATTAGAACGACCAGATATGTAGAATGGTTGTCCAACATCGTCCCAGTCAGGAAAAAAAATGGGAAGATAAGAATTTGTATAGACTTCAGGAACTTGAACTTAGCAACGCCAAAAGACCAATACCCAATGCCGACGGTCGATTCCCTAGTGGATTCCACGGCAGGGTATCAAGTATACTCATTTATAGATGGGTATGCGGGTTATAATCAAATTTGCATTGCCGAAGATGACATGCATAAGACGGACTTTAGGTGCCCAGGGTCTCTAGGATGCTACGAATGGGTAGTAATGCCGTTCGGCCTAAAGAATGCCAGTGCCACGTATCAACGAGCCATGAATTCAATCTTTCATAACATGATCGGAAAATTCCTAGAAGTCTATGTTGACGATATAGTGGCTAAATCCGTAACTACGGATGAGCATTTTAGCCATCTAGCATCGGCCTTTGAACGAATGAGGAGGTTCAAGCTTAAACTGAACCTGCCAAGTGTGCCTTTGGGGTGTGCGCATGCAACTTCTTAGGTTTTCTAGTACATCAACGGGGAATCGAGATTGACACCAACAAATCTCGGGCGATTACTGAAGCCATGCCACCCCGAAACAAAAAAGAGTTGCAGAGATTTTTGGGGCAGGTTAATTTCCTAAGACGATTTATCTCCAATTGTGCCGGAAAAACCAAGGCATTCTCCTCCTTACTAAAGCTAAAGGGAAAGGACGAATTCATCTGGACCGAAGAGCACCAACAAACGTTCAACAATCTAAAGAGGTATTTATCACAGCCACCAGTAATGGCGCCTCCAGTGTTAGGGAAGCCAATAAAGTTGTACATAGCAGCTGAAGAGCAGTCCATAGCTGGGATGATCGCACATGACGACGACATGAACGTTGAGAAAGCCATTTATTACATCAACAGGCAATTGCTGACTTATGAATGTAATTATTCTCCCATGGAGAAGTTATGTTTGGCTTTATATTTTACATGTACTAAGCTACGTGCCTATCTTAGGCCGAACATTGTATATTTGATCACAAAAATCAATATAATCAAGTACATGTTTTCTCATCCTATTTTGCATCAAAGGTTTGGTTTCTGGTCTCTGTCGCTCTCAGAATTCGATATACGGCACGAACCCCAAAAGGCTGTCAAAAACCAAGCCTTGGCCGATTTTCTGGCAATCATCCATGCTTAAGTACAACTAGCGAAAGAGAATTGGATCTGGACGAATGCAGTCTAAAACCATGGACGATGTATTTCGACGGATCCAGCACAGCAGAAAAGGCTGGAATAGAGGTTGTCTTAGTCAGCCCATTAGGAGAAACCTTCCAGTTTTTAGCCATATTGAACGAGTACTGCACCAATAACCAGGCAGAATATGAAGCCTTGAAACTTGGGTTGGAAACACTCCTCGACATGGGAGTAACCCATGTGTCTATCAAGGGAGATTCGCAGCTGGTAATCCAACAAGTAATGGGAACTTATAAATGCCAAATTCCGTCGGTTGTGGCATTATTAGACATAGCCAAAAAATTAATAAAACAATTTGATCATACTGACTTGGAATACATTCCAAGAAAAAAGAATGAATTGGCCAATAACTTAGCCCAGGCGGCCTCCAGTTATAAACAAACCAACATAAGTGGGGTGTACAGAAGCGAAGAAATCAAGTCAGCCCTCATGAGAAGAGCCAAAGGAAAAGACGTCATGGCTCTTGAAACAGAGGACGATTGGAGAGACAAAATCAGGACGTTCTTAGCACAGCCTGGACTAGGAAAGGACCGAAGGTTAAAACTTAAAGCCTTGAACTATGTGATGTGAGGGGATGTGCTCTATAAAAAAACGACAAGATGGATTGTTATTGAAGTGTGTAGGGCCATCCGAATCTAAAACTATCATGGCTGAGATACACGAAGGCATCTGTGGGGCTCACCAAGCTGGAATCAAGATGAGATGGTTAATCATACGAAGCGGCTATTATTGGCCGAAGATGGGGGAGTCATGTATCTCATACGTCAAAGGGTGCGTAGCTTGCCAAAAGCATGGTCATGTCCAAAGGGCTCCCGCAACCAAAATGGTCCTAGTCATTAAACCTTGGCCGTTTATGGGATGGGCGATAGACTTGATAGGGAAGATTTATCCTGCTTCAACTAAAAGGCGCACCTTTATCGTTGTTGCCACTGACTTCTTTACCAAGTGGGTGGAAGCTATCCCAGTTGTAGAGATCTCACAAGAGCAGATATTCAAGTTTATAAAGGAATATATAATTCACCGGTTTGGTATACCACAGACAATCATGGTAGACCACGATACCTCGTTAAATGGTGAAAAGGTAAAGGACTTCCTAGCCGAATATGGAATCCGGCTAGTGAATACCACTCCATATTACCCTCAGTCAAACGGTCAAGCCGAATCGTCCAACAAAACCCTCAAAGGATTGATTCGAAAGATGGTGACGGACAATGCTAGACGATGGGACGAATACCTGAGTCAAGCTTTATGAGCTTACAGGACATCGCCGCGCACAAGCACGTCAGTGACACCTTTCCAGTTGGTGTATGGACAAGAAGCTGTGCTCCCTGTGGAAATGAACATTGAATCCACTAGGGTAATGTTGCAGGAGAAACTAACGAAAGAAGACTACGACGAGGCGATGATCCATAATTTGCTGGAATTGGACGATATTAGGTGCGACGCGCTCAACCGCCTGGAAGCACAGAAGAAAAAGATAGCCAAGAGTATAATCGCAAGGTAATGGCTAAGTCTTTCGAGAAGGGCGAACTAGTATGGAAGACAATATTGCCAGTTGGCTCTAAGGAACCAGCATATTGGCAAGTGGTCGCCCAACTGGGAAGGCCCATTTATAGTAAGAAGTGTGTTGCCACATGGAGCCTATCATTTGCAAGATTTAAAGGACGGGTGCATATAAGAGCGATAAACGGGGAGTATTTAAAGAAATATGTGCCCTCGTTATGAGAGCACAAAAACATTCAAAAAGAGCAATAAGAAGTTCGCATTAATAACAGACGAGAACGTTCTAGATTACAAAATGGACGATACAACGTCCTCAAGTACATCATCCTTGACCCGAAAATTGCCTAAAACCCCCAGCCAGATCCTTAATGGCTAAGAGCGTCTCCCTCGTTAGGCCCCAGTCTTCCTGAACAGCCGCGCTCACAGCATCCAAATCGGCCAACTCCTTCTCGAAGTCAATGCGGGCCAACCCCTCAAATTCGGCCATCGACCGTTCCCCCTCCTCCATTTGAGCGATGACGGCTCTCTCATTCGCCTTTTTCCTCATCCGACTTTCGTCCAAACGGCGTTGAAGCTCTTTCAACTGCTGCTCCAGGTCCATGAAGACTGACTCTTCCGTAACCATCTCTTCCGTGGTCTCCTTCAAAGCCTGTTGCAGTTTTCCAAAAGATTCACGGAGTTCTTCCCTTTTCAACAAAGAGGAGCGAAGCCCAATCCTCTGGCTATGAATTACACGATACCGGGAGAGAAGGTTCGTTATTTCCTCTTGCATCTCTTGGAGGAAGAGCCGGTCATCAATAGATACGGGCAATGAAGGAAGAGCCAGTAATCGGCTTAATTCGGAGGAACACCGGCCCACCTGAAGCATGTTCTGGGGCTGAATAGCTTGGTGAACCTCCATCGCAGCAAAAGAAGCATACTGACGAATGACCTCCCGAAGACTCTCCAAGTCCGAGTCTGCGCCAGTTAAGGGCGTCGATGGGCGAAAATAAGTAGAGCTCATCTCCCCAAGACGATCCAAAAGATGCTGGACCGATTGCAGCGATAGATCAGATGCCTACACATAAAGGAAGAATTAGCAAAACAGATTAAGACCATAACCCAAGAAGAAGGGGAAAGTGACTCACCATCCTAGAAGCAGAACTAGAAGGCTGATGGGCCTGTACGTCAGATGTTCCAGCTGCTGGCTGCATCAGTCCTTGCTCGAGAGACAGTGGATGCTGGGGGACAACAACTAATTGTTGTGCGGCTTGAGAAGAGATCGGTCGAGGAGGAGAAGTGCACGGCATATTGGGGGATTCGGCCCGAGGAGGAAGTGCTTGTTCAGCAGTGATTGGAATTTGGACTGTTTGAGTGGGTGCCATTGATAGAGCGATCACGAGGACCAAAGGCGATGGTTGCCTAAGCTCAGGCTCCTCCATTTGAGCGAAACTTTGAGGAGAAGGAGGCAGATGGGCCGAGGCTGATGGCTGTGCTGAGGGCGACACCATGTGCCCAGGAGTACTGAGGGACACGACCTCTGGCATTGAGTGTTGAGGCACAGCAGTCGGCCGAACATCTGCAGAAGAATCGGAGTCGGATGAATCAGAAATAATAATGACTTCATCTTCTTCATAAATACAACGAAGGACATCGTTTTTGTACAGAGACCGAGACTCCTCTATTGATTCCAACTCGGCCAAACTATAAAGGCCATCCACATCCCTATAACTCCCTCTAAGCCCTGCAGTGGACATCCTGCGTACTAGAGGATAAAGCTACCTAAGGCGACCCCACAAAGCTTCGGTCAGCCACACGGGTTCCAGCACTTCAGCCTCTTCATCCGGGTCATGCACAGATGGTACAGAGCCGTCTGAAGAAAAGTGCTCGAAAAAAGGATGGTCACTAGGAATTTCCTCAATTCTTGGGCGAGAACAACTAGACTCGGCGTAAGAATTCCTACCTTGGGGGACAATGCCACTTGTACTCCCCTCTCCTAAGAGCTGCTATATGTTCGGTCTTTCTCCCATGCATTCCTCATCAGAAGGAAATTGAATCATCGGCTCCCTCGCGGGTCCCTCGCTCGCGTTGCCACCCACAGAAGTTTCGGCCTTTGGAGCTGGTGCCGTCCCACGTGCCACAGAGGATGAAGGCGAGACGATTTTCAAGGCCTTCGTCAAATCATACGATACTAGCATCAATATATCTCAAAGTATTATAGAAGCAAGAAAAGGGCGAATTTCAGACTCCTACCTTAGGAAGTCGGACCAGAGGAACGTCTGAATCAGAGCTTCGACTAGGGGAATGCTGCTTCCTTTTGACGGGTTTTGTTTTCTTCGACTTGGAAGCCTCATCAGCCTTTGACTTGGAAGCCTCGGCAGCCTTCTTCGACCTCGGTGACCCAGACGGCTTGGGAAGCAAGGAAAGAGAGGAGTATACCTTCACCGAAGGCATGGAGAAAAATCGTTCACGGGTCGGTGGCCAGAAACGGTCAAAATAGGGGTGAATGGATGTACAAGGGTTAAACGAAGCTACGGTAAAAGAAGCCAGTAAGGACCGAGTCTCCTCCATAGAGTCCTCGACCTCTGAGACCGAAAAGACCTTAAAGCGGTTTGATGATGCAGAATACGAATGGAAAAATGCAAGAGGCCATCCTTGGACGAGGCTGAACTGACGAGCTACAAAATTGGGCAAATATACTTCTACCCCGGCGTTACCATTGGCCCCCGTCAAAATGTCATGAGCCATATGAGAAAGGCCGTCTCTTTCTTTTCAGAAAGGGGAGGATCAAGGGCGAAAGATGGACTGTCCGAAGCAGAAAAGGGAAAAAAGGAAGGGACACGGGAAATAGTATAGAAATAGTCAAAAGTGGCCCCAGGAGAAACAGAAGATTGCCGAAGCTGGGCATAGTGAAGACCGGCACATGAGTAAGAGCGAGTCGGCTCAATTATGCCGAAGATAGGGAAATACGTTTTCACCAAAGCTGGACAACCCATAAAGGGCCAGAAGCAATGGCTGAGGACCTAGAGCGAAGCTGTTTTTGGAGGATGGCCAATCCCCTGTACGTGGCAGCAAGGAAACAGGAGGCCAAATCTAGGCGACGGCCATTTGCAAGGTCAGAAGAGATGGAGAGATAACCCGCCGCGGGTTTCTGGCTGGGTGTGCAAATGATATACTTACACAGCCAATAATGAATAAAAGCCGTTCGTTCCAACAAAGAAACCGACCCGGCCGTCTTCGAATAGGCACGAAGAAAAGAGTAGTACGATGACAAAGAAGATGGGTCCACTTTAAGAGGAGGAAAGCGAAACAATGTGGAGGCTGATATGGTCGCTCCGGGGGGACAACCCAGTTAGGGCACCAACATCGCGAAGGGTGATGGTGAATGGCCCAACAGGAAAGACAAACACGTTGTAATCGGATGACCAGAAAAGTAAAAAGGTAGGGAACAGGCTGCGATTAAAAGCCGGCAGGTTCAAGGAAAGCTCGATAAGGGGAATGAGGCGGTGCGTATCCAAGATGGACCGAGTATCCTCATGCGATAGCATACACTTATACCAGGCTTCAAAAGCGATGTCGGGTCTGGGCCAAGTCCGAATTGGGTGAGCATAAGAGATAGCAGAAAGACTTAGTGGCTCAGAAAATGGAAGGCCGGAGGAAGCAGGAAATTGTTGAGCCAACGGGTTTGTTGCAATGGCTTCGGCGTCTGTAAACATTGGACCAAGGGCGCACTGGGCAAATTCTTCGTTCAGGGTATGAACGCCGAAAATACCCACTGAATCAGACTCTAACGCCGTCTGATAATCAGTGGAAGTCGAAGCATCAATTTTGGGGATTGAAGAAGAAGAAGCCATAGAGGACTGAAAGTTTGAAATCACAGGGGAAGCAAGGTTGTAAAAGAAAGAGAGAGTGAAGTTTGAAAACGGAGAAAAACGAAACCTTATAGCTAAACAAATGACATGTGTCACGATAGGAATCGCCAAAAGGTGAAACGACGGAAAAATAGAAAGGGATGAAATTTGCCCTAGACAGGTGTTCAAATGTGATTCGTCGCAAGTGACGTGCTAGGAAAGGAGACACGGAAGCAACGCCAAAAACGGCTCCTGAATAGGCCTCATGATGAAACGTGGAAGAAAGGGTCACACATTTATTGCAGATAAGATGGGTCTCAATAGGACTCCAAAGGGCGGCGCAACAAACTAGGACGAAAGGCTCATCCCCTCGCTATACCTTCACAAATCGGTCAAGATGGGTCTCAATAGGACTCCAAAGGGTGGCGCAAAAAACTAGGACGAAAGGCTCATCCCCTCGCTTTACCTTCACAAATTCGGTCTCAATCCATTCGGCCAATCTCAAGGCCTTACCTTCGGCCTACAGAATCAGCCAATGACAGCTGTCTGCACTACACCCTACAGAAGTTGTTGCCCAAGCCTCATCCATTATTAATGCTAGCAATGGCTACAAAACTGATGTGACATGATCATTATGCTACAGGCTCATTTTGGGCAAGAAACAGACCTCGAGCAGAGGACCTCCAACCGATCGTGCAACACGTGGAAGGACTCTTCACGTGCTAACAGTACCCGGTTTAGAAACATACGCAACAGGAAGAGGAAATGACAAGTTGGAAAGCTTCTCGCCATCTATTTAAAGACCGACTTAACCATGACCAAGTTCACCATAGCCAAGCAGAATCTCAAAAATGAGGAAGAGAAGATCGTGGAAAGTAATGAAATTTAGGCCACCAAAAGTGGAGGTCCATATGGAATGAGGTGTGAAATGGAATGTAAAAAGGCTCACTAGCGGCCATCCACACAGAGTAAGGTGTAAAATAGAATGTAAGGATGTGGATGGACTATGTCTGTTAGCGAAAATTGTCCAAGAACCTCGATATGGAAGGTACTGCATCCCCCAGGTGGTGAGTAGGTCACGCTCATTAGCAACGACTTGCGTAAGCTTCTCTACTCGGGGCATGCTCCTTACTTGGGAGTACGGGTTCTCTGGACTAAGAAACAGACTGTTTGAGGGCGGAAAAGAAAGTCCTCAATTGGGGTAGCGGTCTTCCCTGAAACGGTGAAAGCAATGACCGGCAAGGTTCGCCTCGATCCATTCCAGTGTGATGGTTTTCCCTAGAACATGGAAAGAAAGAACCAGGTCAACACTCGATTCGAGGGGGGTAGCCAAATAACAGGCTGTTTAAGAACGTAGTGGAACATCCTCAATCGGTGTTATTATCTTTCTAGGAGTGAAGGAAGGACGAACCAAAACAAAAGATATGAAATTCACCTCGATCTTCCCTCTTAGTTCAATCGAGGTAAATTTGGGGGACAATTGTTGGCAGATAAAATCCACGTGGGGCGAGTTCTTCCTAAAATGAGAGGAAGTTCGAAAAGAAAAAGGGCGATGGGCGAAGAGCGATGCCAGAACGAAAACGTGCGATGCAGTTATCTTCACTACCAATGCAGTTGAGCGGTTGTATGGCACACGACCCAGCAATTACAAGCATGACTCAGAAATGCAAAAGATGGTGGAACTGCTGAAATTGGTTATCAAGTGGCACTATAAAAGTTCGCCTACCCCAGAGAGAGAGAGAGGAAAAAAATAAAGACTCAATCGAGCATATTTTATCTTTTTATTTCTTAGCTTGTAACCTAGGACTGTAATTTGTGTGCTTGTGCCCCTCGGAGGCTTATTCACCTGATTCAATACACCCCTTGCTGGGACTTTGTCTCAGGAGGTTTGAACCTTACACGCTCTTTTTTCCCTGCACGCGTAATAATTGCGCAAACAGTAATACATACATATCAGCTTTAAATCATATTGTGATGGTTCTGATTTCAAAAGTTGAGAATCCCACTAAGGTACTAGACTATAGGCCTATTAGTTTGTGTAATGTTATATACAGAGTTATTGTAAAGTTGTTGTAATATCCAAAATTCTCATAATAGTATCGGAAGGTTCTCGATTTGAAGTTTAGGTCTTGCAATGAGACTATGTTGGGAAATAAAAGTTTAAGAGTTGAATGATAGGTTGTAATATTTTAAAATGGGATCTCGTTGTATTAGAAATTGTGAAATTCGAAAGAACTAGTTACGCGATTTTTATATATAGAGAAAGTTTAGTATTTCGAATATAAAAATAGCAACCGAATTCCGATTGAGATGAAATCGTGAGATTCCTGAACTTTTGGAAAGATTTTTCGAAGATGGACAACTTTTGAGTTGAACACTTTCTGAAATTTTGATCAGAATGGCCTCAATTTTTAGAATTACCGAAGAAGCCCCTAAAAGAGACCGAAGTGGAATTTCATGTGGGCCAAGATGCAAATTTCAGAAACGTTTTTATAAGTACCCTATAGTTTTCAAAAATACCAAAATTGGAAAAATTTCCAAACTTTTCACTCACGTACACAAAACACGTTATTGGAGGCAGAGGCTCACCGGCCGGCCAGTTGGCCACTGCCGGGCTAGACGAGGGACCCACTGGGACCGATCGGCCACCCTACGTCCATTGGTGGTCGGTTCCAGCAAAACGACGTGAAGAACACACTCACTTGGGTGTTCCGATCCGGCTCATCGCTTCGATCCACGTATCAAGCCACCTGTCAAATCGAACCCCTCGGAGAGTACTACAAGATAATGTGACAAGTTTTTTGATCCGTGCTCAATTGCATGTAAAACGAGGAAGAAAGAAATGGTAAATAGAAACCTCCATATGAACAGTAGTTCCGATTGAAATTTCACTGATTCCTACTTGTTCGTGGGAGAGTTGGGAGTCCGTATATGCCATAGGAATCTCGGTAAAACCTCCCTATAAAAACTCAATATTTTCAAGTTTCTCGTTTTGTATTCAGATGCTTTCAGTAATGTCATTGAGTAACGTATTGACATGTATTGAAATGGATAAGTTAGAATGTATCGAATTTGTGTTATTGGTAGAATCCGATTGAAATCAAAATGAATTGGATCGATCCGATAGGACTAGCGAGTTTCCGGTAAAATCAGATTTCACGCGTGTCTGTGTCTGGATGAACGTAATGATATATATGAGTTAATTATAATGATATGATAATATCTAGATGAATCTGGATGAGTTTAGAGGGTTCATGATCATTCCGTAGCAATTTTGAGAATATTTTCAGAAGATTTTCTAAAAATACGTGATTAGTGAATATGAGCTAATAGGTTGTTTTTGAATGTTATATCATGATATGTTATGAGTATTTGTATGGTATTTGTAGAGACCAGAAAGATCCAAAATATTCTGAATCTGTTCATAACATTTTCAAACTTTTTAGAGGATTTTTGAGTTTTAGACCGGAAAGGGAATTTGATGTGATAGATTTATAAAGTTAAATATTTTGACAATAACGAAACTGAAATCGTTGGAAAACTTGATTTGGGTTTTCAGGGGAGATCCATAATTTTGTATAGTTGAGTCAGGAATTCCATAAAATGCGATCCTAATCGCATTTTGTAATTTATTTTGACAGATTTGACTTGGATTAGAAGTCTTCACGAGACGAGGTAAGTATTCCATGCGATGTATACTAACACATTAGTGGATGTTTGTTCGTAGTAAAGATGTGTGTAAATATATATATATATATATATGTATACATATGTGTGTATAATATACATGCATTTATATAGAAATAAGTATAGATTAAGTGGCCAAGCCACCACGAGTTTGGGATGGTTAAAGCCACAGTTTGGGTGGTTTGGTTCAACGGCGCATAATCGAATGTTATGCATATATATACTAAGTTAAAAGTATGTCGATGATGTGTATGTGATATGATTATTATATGGTCCAATATATAAGACGTTTGTCAATGCTTGATAAATTTGAAGTGTATTGTGTGATGTGCTCGACCTGTGGGCTTCTTATTAAATATTAAAGAAAAATATGTTTGTGTA